>PVJD01003127.1:0-68421 GCA_004026545.1 Mormoops blainvillei
AGCAAGAGGGTTTGTACTCAGACTCTGTTTTCCAGTGACTTTTACCTCATATTTTTGCTCTTAACTCATCTTCCCTGACTGCAAAAATCATAGCTAAGTTAGTTAACATATACATGTGTGGTTTTTAAAAGTGTTTTTCTTATTCTATTATATGCCCGTTAAGTTTGATGAAACCTTTGTTCTGTTTTGTATTTATGGTAATTTTCACTGTATCACTTGGTACGCAGCAGGTTCTTAACAGATTCTGTCTCCTGCTTCATCCTATTGAACTAAGAACTAAATAAAGATTTAATTGATTCCTTATGGATTGAATGGTTGTACCCTGGCCCCTCAATTCATATGCTGAAGTACTAATCCTCTAATGTGGTGGTATTTAGAGGCAGGACCTCGAGGAGGTAATTGGTTTAGGTAAGGTCATGATGATAGAGCCCCCATTAAGGGATTAATGCCCTTCTGAAAAGAAGAAGAAATACTAGATCTCCCTCTCTCTACCATGTGAGATTACACTTAGAAGGCAGCCGCCTACAAATCAGGAAGAGGTCTCTTACTAGACGCTGAATCTGCCAACCCCTCAATCTTACACTTAGCCTCCAGACGGGTGGGAAATAAACATTTATTGAAGCCACTAGTCTATGGTATTTTGTAATACAGCCCAAACTGACTAAAACAGTAATATTTTTCTTAAATGTTCCTTTTCCTATATTAAAGAGCTAGTCATCTTACTTAGCAGCTAGCCCCACTGAAACAACCTATATTCCCTTCTTAGTTATAATATTCCCAGAAACATCATCATTTTTTGTTTTGTTTTGTTTTCTACACTGTTCTACAGAATTCTTAAATTTCATAGACATCTTAAATTTCTAAGACAGTGTGGCTTGTGCCATTATATCATGTCTATTTTAAATAGTCAAAAAATCCTTCATTAGAGACAAAAATATTATACCCAACATATTGAGAATGGTTCTGAATTGCCAACCCCTTATGCGTTTTCAAGAGGTGCCCTTATGAGATAAGTTTAATTAAGCAAGGCTTTCTATTAATCATTTCTAATTACTCATGCAAATCACAGACTCTCTGGCCTGTGGTTTAATAGCCTGATTTGATCCCAAATGCAGCTGATGTCTGTGGACCAGTGGGTATTTCAATGAAAGTGTCTTCACTGATCTTGTTACTCTATCTGGATATAATTGTCAGAAAACCACAGCTTGATTTGTTAGGCATTTCAAATGTTTTAATTGCTGAATTAAAGAGGCAAATGTAAAAGAGTGCAAGAAAAGTTGGTATTGTTATGTGTAGCAGTACAGCTCAACAGTATGCATACACACATCCATCTGGCTGTGTGCGCTAGCCAGGGTGCTGACCCAGAGACCCCTGCCCTTCATTTCCTGGGCACAGTTTCTATCTGTTAGCTCCAAATGTGATACTGATGAAAAGATGCTATCCCGAGTTTAGCATCATCGTTTATATAAGTAAATAAGACACAGCAAAGAATACCAGACTTGTTCCACTTGATTCCAGATTTATTCTCTATACCCATGCTTCATAATTCAAACATGATTTTTAAAGATTCAGCCTCTTCCCTGACCAGTGTAGCTCAGTTGGTTGGGTGTTGTACTCCAAGATGAAAAGGTCACCTGTTTGATCCCTGGTCGGGGCACATGCCTGGGTTGCAGGTGTGGTTTCCAGTTGGGGTGGGTGCAACAGGCAACCAATCAATATTTCTCTCTCAAATTGAGGTGTTTCTCTCCCTCTGTTTCTCCCTCCTTTCTCTGGTCTCTAAAAATAAAATAAATAAAATCTTTAAAAAAAATAGATGCAGCCCCTTCACCCACATCTAAATCTAAATTGCTTGAGAAAATCTATAATGATGAAAATACCATGAATTTATTTCTAAGTAAAAGTATATTTTAGAATTTATAAGTTTTTTAGAAATAGTGTTGTACTAGTTATTTACTATTATTCGTTTCAAAGGTGATGCTTGGTGAACATATAAATTCAAGGATGACCTGGTAATGATTCTACAACATCCTAGAGGGTTTTTCCTGTAGGTCGAAATGTCTGTTTTTTCTGTTCTGTGGCAAATTTAGGTCTGTTTCAACCTCTGACTTAGATGAAAATATTGAAACCTCCGGTACACTAAGGAAAAATGAAATATTTCCCTTCAATCTACACAGCCAATCCAGAAAAACCTGAGCTGCCAGTCACCACCCCAAGCCCCCTTCCCCCCACCTCTTCTTTTCCATTCCAAATGCTCCTACTTTATAATCTGTCTCCTTGGACACTCCCATCATCAAAATCTGCTGTCACAAAATGTCTTGCTAAATCAATTTGTACTAAGGTATAAAGGACAGATAAGGTTATATTTGCATTTGAAAAGAGAGCATTGTGTTTCACTAAAGGGATTAGGCTCTGACCTGAAATTTTAGGTATCAACAAATAGATGACAAAAAGGCCAGTTCAAGAAAATTGAGCCTTCCTAAACGTGTATTCACTTATTCCCTCACCAAAGAAACAGTGTGACCTAGAAGTTAAAGGCCTAGGTTCTGGGGCCAGGCTGCTTGAGTTTTCATTCAGCCTTAGGCACTTTCTAACCTGTGTGGTTTTTGTATGTTTTTTAGTTTCCCTATGCTTCAGTTATCCCACCTATTAAAAGGGAATTAAAATAATAGTATGTGTATACAAAATGCCACACACATAGTTATGCTCTATGTGTACTTGGTAAGTAAAATAAATACTAGCAACGCTAGCCTCGAACCTTTATGTGTTTCTATCAGGAGCAAGGCCTAAGTAAATCCCCGAAGGTATCTAAGTTATTCCTGGGGACTATACTATGCAGTTGTATAATTAATTAAAGTAGATTAAGCAGACAACTTAGAATAATACTCTTTAAAGTCTGCTCTAATTTAAAAGACATCCAAAGGAGAACAACAAATATCAGTGTGGGATAACAGAGTTTTCCCTAAACTTGAATTGATGTATCACCTTAAACTATGATTTTGCATGACAATGAATAAATACTGCAAACAGTTCAATAGTTGTCAATATCTACAAAGTGTAATAAAGCAAAGTGCAATGTAGTGAGGTATGCCTGATAAAGGGCTGTTATCTAAAGTAAACAAAGAACTCTTAACACTCAACAATAAGAGAACAAACAAGCTGATTTTAAAATAGGTGAATGATCTGAACAGACACTTCACCACAGAAGATATGCAGGTGACAAATAAACCAAATAATTTGAAAAGATGTCCAATATTATATGTCATTAGGGAATTTCAGATTAAAACAACCATGACAAACCACTACAAACCTACCTGAATGACCAAAAAAAACAAAAAGAAAAGAAAGAAAGAAACACTGACAACCCAAAATACTGGCAAAGATATGGAGCAAAAGGAACTCTCAGTCATCATTGGTGGGAATGCAAAATGGTACAGCCATTTTGGAAGACAGTTTGGCAATTTCTTTGAAAAATTAAACACACTCTTATCATACAGTTCGATAATTTTTCCCCTTGGTATTTACTCAAATGAGTTGAAAACTTATGTCTACACAAAAACTTGTACACCAATATTATAGCAACTATATTTATAGTTTCCCAAATTTGTGTTAACCAAAAAAATTGTCAGTGTAAGAAACATTCAAACCTGTAGAGAAATTTTAGTGACTTTATTTGAGCCAAACTGGGGACAATTGCCAGGAAGCAATATCTCAGCAGATTGAGAAATGCCCCAGAGAATGGCAGTTTAGCACTTTATTTTATGCGTTAGAATAAAAAAAAAGCCATAATGGGGTTACATGAAGCCCATTGGTGATCAATAAGGGAGGCAGGAGAAAGCAAAATGGCAGAAAACCTCTGGGATTAGATAAAAGATAAAACAATAGACACAACTTTTACATAAATAGGTAAGGGATAGTTAACGGTCAACAATTAACATGATAACAATACCAATGAGGGAATTTGTGCTCTCGGCTTGTGCCCAAGGGGTTTGGGAAAGAGGGCAATTACCTTGACATTCCAAAGATATGTTATCATAGATTCTAAAAGACAATAGACAGACTTAGTTAAGGTAAAGATTGACTTTTGTTAGATAAAAATACTGACCTAGGACATGACTACCCACCATGAACAGCTTTTAGGTAATAATGTTCAATTTTAGACTCCTCTTTGCAGTTACTATAGATCTCTGAGTTTGTAAGGCCGCTTCTCAGGCCTCCCTTGAGCTTGTCAGATTAATACGTGGCCCCTTTTCTTCCACAAGATAAAAGGCCAAAGTGAGAGGCAACAAGCATTTATTTGAGATCAAAAACAATAGCTATCAGGAAACACTCATCGGGGCAGAAGCCCAAATAGTGTTCTAATTAGAAGACAAAGGTAAGGAGCATTTATCAGAAAGGGAAGGGGAACAATTACATCAATTGAAGGAAGTCATTTCTATTGGTGCAGATGAGCTAACATAGTGACACTAATTCTAAAAACATTTTTTTTTTTTAAATTTTCAGTCTGGGAGTCATCATTTTGGTTGGCATAATATTTGTTTTCTTGTTATCTTTGATACAAAGAGATCTGATTAGTACACTGGAGAGGAGTAGCAAGGGGCCAGATGAGGAGGTTGCCTGAGGCAATGGTAAGCAGTCTAGCATGGGACTGGTTGAGAAGCTGAAGGCTTCCAGAACACATGGAATTATGGGCCAGTTGATTTAAAATAGAAGGAGGGTAGAGACTGGCTCTGGCGCTCTCTTCCTTGATACTTAGATGATAACAGTGCACCATCCTTCGTACCCTAATGGATGGTATTTTGGATAGGAAGAAACTCCAGGCCTAGAATCGGGTTGGCCTGGCAGAGGATGGCAAGGTTATTCTTCTCTGGGTGCTCTAGAGGGGACGGGCTCCGAGGTAGAAGCCTGCCATTCTTCCAAAACTCTGTAGCTTTTGTATCTTATGTTGTTTTTGTTTGGAAGCTAACCCTATAGAAATAAGATAGTTAAAAACTAAAGGGAAATGATATGAGACCTCAAGTGTTAAAGAGTTTATCTTTGCTTGACCGGTTTAAGTGATTAAAGATATAACTAAAGCGTTAAAGAGTTTAGCCTTAATTGATAGACTTAAGTGACTAATGCATGTGGAAAGCTGTTATTTCAAAATTGTGTAGCTTTTGAATAAAGACTCCTTTCCTATATCACCAAAACTTTGCCTCCAGAATTTCACCCAGAGAGTGGCAGTGGGCAGCAGGACCCCGCTTGCTGTTTGGTAACATCTTTGCCAATAGTTCTTGGGGACACAGTGTTGCTTTAGGCCCAGTACAAAGGTTATTTTGCCCTATTTTAACATTCCAAAGGTTTGAGGCATAAGACAAGCTAGGCAGTTGGCGGCTCCGAGTCCATTTTAAAGCGGCTTCATTTACATTATTTTTTTACACTTGAAAGCAACCAAGATGTTCTTCAGTAGGTAAATGGATAAATAAATTGGAGTACAGCCAGACAATGAAGTATTATTCATCATTAAAAGGAATGAGCTGTCAAGCCATGGAAAGACACGGAGGAGATATAGATCCATATTACAAAGTGAAAGAAGCCAATCTGAGAAGCCTACATATACACTGTATGATTCCAACTATATTGCATCTGGAAAAAATGAAACTATGGAGACATTTAAAAAATTAGTGGTTGCCACAGGCAAAAGAGGGTGGGAGAGTTGAACAGGTAAGAGCATAGAGGATTTTAAGAGCAGAGAAGCTATAATCTTATGGTGGTTTCTCGCTTCTCAAATTCCATACAATGTAAGACTTTGGATGATAACGACATGTCAATGTGGGATCATCAGTTGTCACAAATGTACCATTTTGGTGTGGGATGTTGGTGTTGATAGCTGTGCATATGTCAGGGCAGCAGAAATACAGGAAATCTCTACCTTCCTCTCCCTTTTGCCGTAAATCTAAAACTGCTTTTGGGATTGTCTTTGTACTGCCGTTGTTGTTGTTGTTGTTGTTGTTGTTGTTGTTGTTTGTTGTTTTTAGAAAGGGAGACTAAGAAAATCCTGTATACCTCACACTGTAGGAGGTGACATCCTATAAGACAGTGTTTGATTGAAGGAGGCAATGAGAAAAGCAGAGGAAAGAGTGTAGTGGGAGCTTTAACTCTTAGAATAAAGAAAAACACTTTTCCTCTGAGACAGAAGCGAGAAAGGAGAGAACTGACAAAGCCCTTGGCTATTCAGAAGTTGTGAGGAGAATATTGTTACAGAGACATTTTGAGGAGAAGGTAAGAAAGTTTATATTTTGTGACTTTGATTTTTTTCTCAGTAAAGCCAAGCCATGCAATACTCCAGGCTAGAATAAATATTTGATGAAGGAGAGGTTTTTAAGTTCAGAGGCTTCTCTTGTTAGCTTACTTGGGGGTGGAAGTAAGCTCAGGGTCTATACTGAGCTTAGGTTCACTGGTTCCTCATAGTCTTCCTCTGCTTAGATTCTTCTGTAGCTACACTGACACAGGTGGGTATTCAGCCTTTAAAATGGCGCAAGTCCAAAGTAAGGTGTGCTGCAATGTACAGTACACACCAGAATTTGAAGGTGTAGTACAAAAATCTTTTTTAAAAGTAGAATACCTCAGTCATTTTTAATTGATTATGTGTTACAATAATATTTTGGATATATTTGCTTAAGCAAAACAGATTATCAAATTAATGTAACCTGTTTTTTCTTTTACTTACTAAAAACTGTTGCTACTAGAAAATTCAATATCACTGGGGTAGCTCCCATTGTGTTTCTCTTGGACAGTGCTGTTCAAGACCCATGATCATGTCTATTTCAGTTTATCTTAACTGCCACTTAGACAATATCTCTCCAAGACAGTATTCATATACCTTTGGAATCTATTAGAGGTTATTTATGGGCTACCTTGACTTTTGCAAACTAAATTCTTCATGTTCTAACAAAGAATAGATTTTCATAACAATACTTGCCTTAATTCTCTTCAGACAATGACAAGATGACCTCTGAATGATGAGAAGAGAAAGATGCCTGTCAAACCCTGGAGTAAAGTGCAGGATAATATTGATAGCAACCATTTAGTGAGAACCTACAATAGGTTAGGACTGTGCTTTACATGCATGTAAAACAAACAAAATGAGTGCGTTTCCAAGCTAAGACATTTGAACCTCTCTGAAGGACAATATTTAATCTGTAAAGTGAAGCCTAAATTATGAGTAATCAAATATTTATTAATCTAAAAGGTATTAAGTGTATTGGATATTGCTACATATGCTAGCTCATATAGTTTAAGGGTTAAAATTTCTATTTTATCTTTGAAGCAACTTTTCTGAGGTTATTGGCCAAGGTCACACGATTAGTAAGTACTCAGTGTGACTCAACATTCATCTTTTTTTCCTCAGTGTTACACCAGGAAGGTCAATGACAACTCTTTTACGTGATTGTTTCATGGACCTAGAATTTCACCTTATTCTGCCCTTGCTTGTTTCTTATCTCTGGAGCATGAACACCTCTCTCCTGCTCTCTCTTCCTCTGCTTGTGTCCACCTAAGTGTTCAGTCTTCCAATTCTCTCTCCTTAAGCTCACCGTGCTTTACTTTCTCTCCCTCAATTTCCTCTTTCATATTTCTCTCTTTTCCTCTTCTCTTCTGAATACACAAAATCTGCTCTGATATGACCCTGCGTTTGGCCTAGTTCTTTCCATTTGTCCTCCCATTTTACTTAGTAGCAGGTCCGAGAGCTGCTTGCAGTATTTCCTCTAAATATTTTTGAACAAAACTGAACATCAATTGGGAGCAAGAGAGAAACTTGAATTAAACAAAAGACTCAGCAAACTTTTTTTATAGTTAATTTGAATTATTTAAAATGTCTTCCTGGGAAGTGGCATTTTGTCAAAATGTTTAAAAATATATATTCAAGGATGCACTAGTGTGTTGGGACTAATATATTCTCTGTATCATGCAT
This sequence comes from Mormoops blainvillei, assembly GCA_004026545.1. NCBI lineage: Eukaryota > Metazoa > Chordata > Mammalia > Chiroptera > Mormoopidae > Mormoops > Mormoops blainvillei. The sequence goes on from PVJD01003127.1 coordinate 7,949, forward strand.
TTTTATAGCATTGTTAAGCATTTCCATAGATAATGTTGCCATCCCTTCTTTCTTTTATCTGAGAAGTCAGGGAAAATAACATTTTACAAATAATTCATTGTTAGATTTAATCACACTCCAGATATATCTTGGTTGTTTGGATGGGTTTGTGACATTGCAAAACCAGTCACTTTATAAATTATCTACATTTGTATTTTACAGTTCTATGAACTTAATTATTAGTGCAAAGAGTATATTCCTTTAAAGCAACAGTTTCCTGGGTCTACACTCAAACAAAGAAGATTTTGTAAGTACTTTCTTTTCTAAAAAAGTGTTTTACAGCCTCTGAGCTGTGAAATATGGGGCTCTCAGTAACCGTACTGAGAATTCCCAGTTACCATTCCAGCTGTTGACTATTTACTGCAGAAGCGGGTGCTAGCAGTAGGCAGAGAAAATGCCTAATTAGTCAAAGCTTTCCAGGTGAAGATTTCTGTGAGGTTGATTTGAACATTCGCCTATTATGGGAAAAAAAACTATGCATTATTCAAACCATGAAAAAATAACTACAAAAATTCCCTCAAATTGTTGAGTGGTTTATCAAATGAAATAAGTGCTGGTATTTAGAGGAATATTCCATTATGCTAATCAACATAAAAAATTTGTTAGCTAACATTTTTTTTTTCCCTTAAACGATAGATGCTGGGAGATCCCAAATCTAATTGTTTACGCATACAGTTTAATACATTTAGGAATGTTTTACTCGTGACCAAACTAAGCTGTTGCTTTCAGTTGTAGTTATTACATAATCTAGCTTTTAAAATCCCAAATGGCCTAAAATATCATAAAAACTGTTCTCTGTTGACCATTGACCCCTGGGATGTATTTTTGGAACAGGGCTATTTCCATAAGGAGAGGCGGTGCACTACAGCGCGGGGAGTGGGGGGTCGCAGGGGCGGGGCGCTCTCACCTCTAAATAAGACAAACCTGAGTCCAAATTCGTGCTTGCACACTGAAGAGAGAATAACCTTAGCAAGTTGCCTGACCTCTCTCTATTTCTTGTCACCGAAGCACAATGATCCCAGTAAATGGATTGATTGGGTCATGTTAAGCACCTGAGGCATTAAATAACTTTATTCAAAAATGGCACATCCAAGTAAACTCTGTGGCTGGAGAAAGGGTAACTGTTTTCATCTCTCTTTTTTTAAATTTTCTAATTATTCTACTATTAAAAATACATTACTTTTTTAATCAGTAAAAGATTACACAATGCATTTACAGGAAATAATGGACACTAAGAAATTCTTTTGAAAAGCAAGAAATAAAGTACCTACCAAAGGAAAGGACTATTTAGTTGGTGCCTATCCACTGCCATCCTTCCTGCCTTGAAAACTGAAGCCTCTAGAAACTAATTCTGCCATCCTCTGGCACACTCCTAGGTTTTCCGCTCGCATAGCCAAGGCGTGCAGGAGCCATGTTGTATGATTTTCAATTTGATCATCTCACATGAGGGTACCAGTGTTTTCAGACTGGAAACAGCATGTTGCTACACTTTGGCAATAATGCATTAAATACAGATGGGTTTGTTTTTAGCCAAATATGTATCATACAGCCAACAGCTGTTTAGCTATTGCCAACGGTCTGTTTAGTACACAGAGAATCTGTGAGTTTCTATTTTGCTGAAGAAAGTCTAGTGGATCTATGTTAAAGCCCCACAAAGGTGTCCAACCTACCACAAAAAACAAAGAAGAAATCAGCAGCACACTGACGAAGACCTGTGATATATTTTTCCCAAATTATAATATCTAATTTAGCACCGGCTGATGTAGCTCAACGGCTTGAGTGTTGGCCTGCGAACCAAAGGGTCGCCAGTTCGATGCCCCAGTCAGGGCACATGCCTGGGTTGCAGGCCAGGTCCCCAGTAGGGGGTGTGCAAGAGGCAACCACACATTGATATTTCTCTCCCTCTCTTTCTCCCTCCCTACCCCTCTGTCTAAAAATAAAATAAATAAAATCTCAAAAAAAAAAGAACAAAAAAATCGAATTTATTATAAGGTATGGGATTAGCAAGCCTCTTAATATATCCAAGTTTAAATTTAATTCTATTTTTAATTTATAAATTTAATTCTAAACATTTCAACAGATAAAGAACCCTTATCATCTCAGCAATAGTACAATAAATGATAAAATTTGGTATTTTTTCATGTTTTCTTTAAAAGTATGAAGTATTAAAGAGTGTGCTTAGCCTTAGGTACATGGGTCATCCCTTCCCTCCTTCCTCAAGTTGTGGATAATTGATAAGCATTAAGTATAGAATTTCTTGTTGCCTAGAACTTATCTCTATTAAAGGCACCCAGACACCTAATAAAAAGTCCAGATGTATTCCTGAAAAGTAAAAACAAAAACAAATAAAAAACAGGATTCTATTCTATCAAATTCATGATTAAATTAGTAGAGGGCTGTCACAATATAAACTAGTAAAACACAAGTCATTACTGTTTTATATGGGCAAGGCATGATCACCCCTTCAAAAAAAACCCAAAAAAATCCAAAATAAAAACAGTGTTTAAATACTTGAAGTAGGTGAAACCTTGTATTTACATTCTGTCTTTTAGGAATATTGCCACCAGGTGGTGATAAGGAAACATGACCACATTATAAACACCATTTTTTTTTTTATCCTGTCACCATATATTTCTGTGTCTTAACAAATATAGTTCTTTCATTGAAATGGATAAACCTAAAACATTTGAAGCAGTCTTCAAAAATGAACCATTTTAAAGCAGTTTAAACACATTAGGCTGATCAACTCTTATGAAACATACAGGGGTGATTCAGATTTTTTGAGTCCTGGAAGCTTATAATATGGGGGGAAGCTCTTAATAATACAAAATTATTTTTGAAATGAAATATTTATCTTGAATTTGGAATGAAATAACCACAAATTATATAAAGCTTGGAGGCTGGCATCTCTTATTTCTATAATCTTTATAGGCATTTTCCCCCAAAAGTCTTTGAGAAATACCTCCTGTTTGCTACTTTGCCTCCCTTCCCTCTTCTCTCGTTGGATAATATCACACAACCCCCAGCACTTATCAGGGTCTGTGCAAGGGAGAAACTTGGAAACATAAGTTTTATTAGCTTTATTTTTAGCACTTGTTTGCAGCTGTGAAGCTCATCTATAAAATGAGAACAGGCAACTCTATACTTCTTTTCAACTCCAAAATACTATCATTACTTTCTAGCTCTCCCAGGTGTTGTTATGATTATTTGCAGTAACCCCGTGTTTCTGTGGTGTTAACTGTCCCCTGGTAATTACTCCTTTGTTCCCAAGCTCTGAGCATAATTCAGTATCTCTTATTTGGCAGTCACCAAATATAGACTCTTGCCCTTTGCTCTCTACCCAGAAAGGATTCCTTCTTTTTTCAAACCAATAGCTTATCAACAAATTGCCTGGATCCTACCTGTAGGACTAAGAAAACCTTCAGAGAGGATGTGTATCAGGGCAATGGTTACTGAGGAGGAGGAAGCAAGGGTTGGAAACCACCGCTTAAAACTTTCTGAAAATTCCAAGTTCACGTCTGTCTCTGATGAGTGGTGTTTTCCTCCTCGTAGTGAAAATCTTAAATGAAGACAAACTATTTTTTTTAGTTAAATAATTTCTTACATAATCTTGTCAAATGTTCTCAACTATGGCCTAGGTTATGGGATCCCTTACAGTAGAGGAGATACTTAAAAATTTCCCAGTGGAAGAAAACTGGAAATAAACTAGTTTTTAACGATGAGGTCTTCAAATCATCAGTTTTGTTATTAAGCCCTTTCTTCCTCCCACTCCTTTTTTTGGCTTCTTCTGTCCAAGGCCAGCCCTTGGATAGGTATTCTCTTGGGAACATGTAGTGGGACCCTCCTGAGGTATGTGCAGACCAAACACATGAATATGGACCAGTTTAGTCTTCTGGGGTCCAACTGTACACAGGAAGGAGATGATGAAAAGCAAGTCAAAGAAGGGATTACTTCAGTCAACAGACTTCTAGAAGGCCAGGGAGGGACAAATGTACCAAACAAAAGCTCAACAAACTTTTTTTTTATTCACAACTGACACTGAATATTTGAATTTTGTAAAAAGTAGACATTAATGAGGAAAATAATAAATTTCCAATTTTTTTTCACTTAAAGGCAAGTGCAATTTGCATGTAAATCAACATTTACCTGACACAAGCCTTCTTCAAGGCTTGAATATGAAGTCTGTCCAGAAAGTATCCAGTCGCACACTATGAAAAACAGAGCAATTTATTGAAGAAGATACAAGATACAAGGAACATTGTACATAGGACAATGACACCTCAGTCCCCTTCAAAGTAGGAACCTTTGGCCCTCACACAGTTCTCCCAATCACCATAAGTTGCCCAGTCATATTTTCCTGAATCTCACCAGCAGTCTGAAATCGCCTCCCTTTCAAAGGTGATTTTAGTTTTGGGAAAGGCCAGAAGTTGCGGGGTGCCAAGTCTGGGCTGTAGGGGGGCTGAGTCACCTGGGTGATTTGATGTTTTGCCAAAAAGCTTTGCATGAGAAACGATGCATGAGCAGCACATTGTCATGATGAAGCTGCTAATCACCAGTTGCCCATAGCTGCGGCCTTCTGAATCATCTGAATAGTTTCCATGGAGGAATGTTCAAGATAAGGCAAAATTTGATGCACATTCATTGTTCCACTCACTCAGTCATTTTGAATGTGACGGCCACATAGTACACATGCTCACTCAACGGCATCTACCGCCCCCACTGACTAGTACAGTGAAGTCATCATTTTTCACTCATGTGTGTTCCAGTCCACTCTCCTTGGCTGCGAAGTAACATCAATGTCACACAAACCATTCTCATTATGCTAATGGCGGTTGGACTTTTTCTGGACAGACCTCATAAACTGTGACATGAAAAAGATGAAAGTCACAGGACATGTACAAAGGTCTTTAAAAGGTAATTGGCAGTCACTTGCAATTAATGTTAAGCAAAGAAATGTCCTTTTCTGTTTTTGTGACACTGTGATTCCTGCCTCATCCCTGTCTCTTTCCCCCTTTCTCATTAAATATAACCTCTTTTATGATGGGATTCAGACCACATGCTGTTGGCAGAGGAGGAGGCATGAAGGAGTCTTAGGGAACAGGCTCCCCTCCCCCACCCATAGATGGCATTTTGAAGATGTAGAAAATGTCTGTGACAAAGCTGACTGCCTGAAAAGTTCAGAAGGAGAGAAGAGCATAGATGAAAAGATGAACTAACATCAGATTGGCTTGGCTACTCCTCATCTACCCACTTTAAAATTATTTCCACGTTGTTTGTTTTGATACTGAACCTTAAACTCTAACTCTGTCTTTGAACATCATACATGTTCATCTGGAAATGGCATGTGAAGAGGGAAATTAGACCTTATGTTCCAATGACTCCTTAACACATTTGAGGTGAAGCAGGAAGCCAGGTTTGTGTCCCCTTTTGCCCATTGGTTCGTTGTGAATGGGTTCTCTCTGGTTGGCCTTACGCACGTTACACAACCATAACACTTCAATGGCCGACTGAAACACAGCCCTACCAAGGGTCTATGAGCCCTTGCAAAGTTGCCTTGAAAAAAAACTTTTTTGTCTCTAGCCCATTACTATTATATCTTTATCTTCCCTCTTCTGTTCCATTAGCTATCTTTTATCATGACATCCCTTGTCATGACTAACATATGCCATGGGATAAAAACTGCTCTCTTATTTTTCATAATGACTTAATAGTTTCTTTTAAATAGAGTTATTTTAAAATCTATCCTCACCTCATTCATGAAGTCTCTCTCAGCCACTAGAGCGAGGAAGATGTTCCTATGGACTGGCATATTATCTTGACACATACAAATGTTACCTCTCTCCCTCTCTATTTTGAGTCCACATAAAGTGCAATTGGATGAAATAAAATTTTTATATGTAATCCATAACCCTCCCTGCCCCCACTCTCAGTATCTAAGGGGGCGTGTGTGCAACTGAGAGCAAAGTGTTAAAAGATGCACTACTTTATTATTTCATACTTGGTATCATTTTTTAAAGCTATATGTCAAGAGACCAGAAACTACTGTGAGTGGAGACTACCCTGGCCTCTCTGGAGGTCATTATAAATGCACTGAAGTCTCACAGAATCAAGGCTGTATAGCAGGTTAACATGGGAAGGAGACCACTCCAAACTGCTCAGGGCCCACCATCCACTTAGCACCTGGTATTTTACAGTGCCAATTATGTAAAGATTCTTGAGTGTGTTAATTTGATTCAACACAGTGGCTTCAATGCATCAAAACAATAAATTCAGTGCTTCTTGGGAAAAGTCAGCTGCCATGTAATTAAATTCTTCCGTTCATGTGAGAATGGCCCACATCAGGCTTACACAAATCCAAAGGGCCTGTGTCGATCTTGTTTGGAAGAGTTCCATCTACCAAGTCTCAGTGTACTTTAATGAGGTATTTACAAGGGACCTCTTCCCCTTTCCAGGCTTAAAGTACACATTTCTTACAAATAGAGAGAGTCCATTTCAATTGCCATTGGACTGTTTACCTTTAATATCTCCACAAGGATTAAAACAAACCTTTCTGATTAAATGTTAACTTACTTTAAGCATTTACTGCAGGCATATTAGACATCCCCATTACGGTTTGTATGTGAACAGCACTTAATGTGGAAATTGCTTTTAAAAAATTGACAAGGAGATGGAATAACTCATTTCAACATTTCCACAGGTCTCACCTTTTGGAAAGCTTATTACTGAATCAGAAAATGTGAAATTCTATGTTCAAAACTTTTAAGCTGCCAAAAATAGTGTTGCATTTTAGAATACTAAAAGATTTTACTTACTTTATAAAATATTGCATAATTTATAAAATGTAAATTAAAGTCCAATTGGAAATGGCATTTTAAAAGGATGCTATCAAGTAATTCTTAATAGATTCCCCACCATTCCGCAGTGTCACTGGACACATGAACAATAATGTGTCACCAGCAGCTGAGTCTTTCTATTTTCAGCAAACTTTAATTTGTTCCTTTCATATTCCTTTAAAACCCATGGCTGGCAGCACCCTGACTTTATTTAGTTTGGCTGTAGATTCATTAACTCAGGTGATGGGAAAGATGGCAACTTAACAAGACTTACTATTCCCAGAGCCAGTCAGATTTGCCAGGTCATGATTCTGTATCTCATAAGAGCTTTTCCATTTATCCACTTTCATCTGTCCCATTGTCACTGTCTACTCAGACCACCATTGTCTCTGAAATGAGTTACTGTAACTGAACCTCAAATGGATTGTCTTTACCTAGACTTTTCTCTCTCCATCTATTCTCCACACCGTAGACAGAGTAATCGTTTGAAAGTGAATTTGATCATCTTGTTATTTCCCTCTTAAAGTCTTTCAGAAGTAGATTGTCTTTATCCTAAGGTCCCAACTCTCTAATATTACTGGAGTGTATTAAATGTTTTTTTTAGAAAAGGAAACTCATTTCTCTCTGTACGTATGCTCCTTAACCATGTGACTATTACTGTTGTCATCAGGAAGTTGAGTCTATTTCTTTACCCCATGAATCTGCGCAGAACTTGCAGGATGCTCTGACTCAAAGACCTGGTGATTATTATGCTAAGCGAAATAACCCAGTTAGAGAAAGACAAATATCATGTGATTCCCCTTATACATGGAATCTAATGAACAAAACAAACTGAACAAAATTATACCAGAGGTACAGATACATGAAACAGAGTGACAGCCGTCAGAGAGGAGGTGAGGGGGGACTAGAAGAGATTAGCCGAAGAACTTATATGCATATATGCATAACCCAGGGACACGTACAACAATGTAGTAAAGGTGGAGGTAGCTGGGTGAAGGGGATCAAAGGGGGGAAAATGGGGGACATCTGTCATAGTGTCAACAAAAAGAGAGAGAATGTGGTGAAATGATGTGGGAGTTCTGATCCTAGGCACCAAGCGGCCTTGAGTCTTCTGTCTCCCCCTCTTGGACTTCTTCCCAGAAGCTTCCATGTGAGGGAGCCTAGTCTGGCCTCCTGGAGGGTGGGAGGCCATAGGGAGCCTCCCGGCTGAAGCTCCCTAAGCCCACCAGCCAAGGCCAGCACCAAATATTCTGTTAAGTGTCCATGGTATAGTACAAAAACATTACTATAATTTTAAAGATGGGAAAACTGAGGGAGGTAACAAATAACCAGCCCAATATCAGACATCATTTGTTGGAGCCAAGATTTTAAATCCAAACAAATTTACCCGTGTCACCGAGTTTACCCACCGTGCTACATAAATATTCATTTTAAATACTCCATATTCCATGTTGCAGAGTGATTTTCCTCTATTCCATTATGTCATCCTGTGTGACTTTTTAATTGATATGTAACCCACCTAAATCAAAGTCATCTCATGGTTTAAGACATGTAATAGATCATATAACTATATCACTTACCACCATAGTTCCCCAAACACTTTAATTGCTGGATAATGGTAGTTATTATTCCTGTGCAGATAGTGAATCTCCACATTTTGAGTATGAATTTTATTTTTCCAGACAGGCAAAAACCATTTGGAACTAAGAAGGGTACGTTGAGTAGATAATTCCAATTTTAATTCCATTTGACCTCAGTAACAAAATACATGGGTAAAATAAGTTAACTGCCTTACTTATGTGGCTTGGGACCTGGGTTCGAAAGTCATTCTCTGCAGGTTTTTTTATTTTATTTTATTTATTTATTTTTAGAGAGAGGGGAAGGGAGGGCGAAAGAGAGGGAGAGAAACATCAATGTGTGGTTGCCTCTCGTGTGTCCCTTATTGTAGAAACTGCCCACAGCTCAGACCTATGCCCTGACAGGGAATTGAACTGATGACCCTTTGGTTCACAGGCCAGCACTCAGTTCACTGAGCCACACCAGCCAGGGCTTTTCTGCAGGCTTTTGACAAGGGTTTCACCAATCAAGTACAAGTTACTCTTCATGAAGTATAACACGCACATGGAAGTACAAGTTCTGACCTGATTGTAAAAGTTGTAGTCTTTTCATATAGTCAAACCTTATGAACAAACGTAAGTTCATACAGACTTTGTATAACCAGCTGCCAGAAATGTGGATGGTAACCATGGTTTTGGCCATTCAGTACATCGATAAATGGATAAGGTGTGCTTGGGTTGGCTGAGTTGTGCTGTCATACTGCTCAGGAGTCATTCATCAGAGAAACAGCTTGGAGGTCAAAAGACTTTTAGATCTTTAGATGTTAGCATTTACTGAGGAAATTTTGCCAGGCCTACACTCCTTTAGGATGGGTAGATAAAATTTGCTTTGAGGTGGTGATCAGTAGAGTGTATTTGTTTTTCACTGTTTATTTTACATATGAAGGGAGAAAGCATTCTATTTCTGAAATGATCTATTTCCGTGCAGATTAAAACCCAAAGTTTTCAACACAGCATTGAAAGTCTTTGTGATTGATTTCCAGCCTACTCTCTGGATATCTTCCTAACACACCTTGCATTTCCTTACTTTGGTGCTTTATTCATACTTATCTGTACCTGGAATGTGCATTTCGCTTTCTCATTCTCTTTACCTTTTTTTTCCTCTTATGGAAAATTGTTGACATCCATCAAATCATATGACATCTTCTCCAGGAAGCCTATACAATACCCTTAGTAAAAAAAAAAACACAAAAAACAACAAAAAAAAAACAACTCTCTCTTAGCTTTTCCAATAAAAAACTCTGTTATTTAAGGATCTATGAATCAGAATATAACAGAGACCATCTTAATAGCATTTGGAGATAGTGCTGTATGGCAATAGTGAATACATTATAGGCTTTTTTGATGGATTAAGTCTTATTCTATGTGAAGTACTCAAAGACTTCCAGGTCTGTAATAAGCATAACTGCTACATAAATGTTGGCCATTATTATTTACAATTGCTAAAATATAATGTGTAAGTGGTTGTAGGAATGGTTGCTTGCACAGTTTTATAAGTAAAGCATGACAATGGCACTTTGCTATCAGTAAGTCTGTGTAGATAAAAAGTGACAGGAAAAGAGAGAATGGTATACAGAGCGATTGCACACTGAATTTGCATGTGTATTGAGTTGCCTGAAAGCAAGGTCCAAGACAACAGGATCGATGAAGTGTATCTAGCCAAGATTACAGTGGAGCTGCCAAAAAACTTAGCTGACTATAGGGTTGTCACCTCAAAACAAAACAAAACAACAACAAAAATTACATTGAAGCATGAGGGGTTTTATCTTTCTTAGGCCTTTGTCTTGTCAATTAATCAAGTTAATTATCAGATTAACTGATTATATCTCCTCAAAATAAAACTCATTTCAGAAACCGACATCGTTAAATAAGAACTGGTGATCAAAGAAAGAAAGAAAAAAAGATCTGGGGCAATCAGAGAGGCTAGAATGTCTGAGGATCTGAGACTTCTAAATAGAGTTCCTTTGGGAATTTTTATTTATACTGATAGAGAGGTGAAGTAGCCACCCTCTTCACTGAATATTTAACTATGACTTCTCTGTACAGGGATGTATATGTATATGGTTATGTGAGTATATGATTAATTCATCCACTGAACTGAATTTCCCTGAGCAGCTGTACTTTGTAATAAGCCTAAAATCTCAGAAATAAAGAAAACTTCCTCCTCATTCTATGACCTGTAATAAATTACAAACGCTATAAGTATTAGCCATGTTTTTTTAATCTGTTGCCACCCTATAGCCCTTACTATGCCTTACCCATAGCCTCAATAATTACATGAAGGGTACATAGGACCATTTCATCTTTTGATCTAGTAAACGTTAAGCCCTCCTACACAGTCTTTGAATTGTTCACAGAGAGTAGCACAAGACCATGCACATAATAGATAATATTTTGGTGGGCTTAGTGAATTACTGTATAGACGTATTCCAAGAGACAGTAAGTTTTCTTTTTCAGCAGTATTGAAATACCATATATAGTATAACACAGAACTATTATATCCTTTTGATGCATAGTCAGCAAAATCAGCCTTTTCCTTTCCCCCTAAATATATATTAAATCAAGTGTTTCCCATGCCATAAGTCTTAAAGCAGGATTTTATATGAACCCATACTTAATTACATCTTATTATTTTGTACCCATTTGTCAGCCTGTCACAATCTATTTGAGTCCTGTATGATGTTTCCTTCCCCCACCCCCATCTTGTGTCCTGTATAAATGTGATTGCCCCTTTTTCTATACTTTGGTCTAAAATATTAATCAAATGTACAATCGCATGGACAATATATGACCCCAGAATGCACATTCTTGGAGCTCTTGCTCTAGGCTGACATAAGGGAGAGAGTAAAGAGAATGCACAATTCATTCTTGTCGGTAAACAGTGGTAACACATCTCCACTCGTTATATCAGGGACCTATGAGTATTCTCTCATTTGTAGCCCACTATATTACTTTCTTATCTTATCAATTTTGTACACAGCTTGAAGTTTGTAAATAAATAGCTTTACTTTAAACTTAAATGATCCTTAGCAAACAAGTTTTCTAGAATGCATATTTGTAATGAAAACAAAGGTGTCGGGTGTCAAAATAAAGAGATAATAGGATTTAATTGGACACAATTGAATAATATTATTAGTATATTAAATTTATATGGCACTTGTAAACACAAATCATTTCTTAGAACATATCTGGAAGGTTCATGCATACTTTATTCAGATTTATGAATTTTAGAGTCACCCTTTCTTTGTAAGTAATGGGGCATTTGTATATGCATTACTAGTCCTAAATCTTTTTTTTCCTTTTGCTATGCTCCTAAATGTTGATAAATCTCTCCTTCTTGTAGAGCTAATTTGGTTATCTTTTTTAAAAATTTATTTTCATATATCCTGGATGAGACAAGTAATAAGAATAGCTTCCATCGGTTTGGGATTTATTATATATTAGACACTTCACATCACTTTTTCTCACTTAATTCTCCAACAGGCCTCTGAAGTAGGTACTGAGGATTCGAGAAGTAAGCAGGTTTTCTCAGAGTAAGCTCCTTGCAAACAACAAAGCTGATTTAAACTGCTCAGCTCAACCCACATAGCGGGACCTTACTATAAATTTCCCAGATGCATAGATGCATTTAGTTCACACACAGTTTTTCCAGCATTTGGGAAAAAATATATCAAATAAACAAGTCATTCTGATTATCACCTGTCCCAATAACCCACTGAACTACATTTCCTTTTTCAACCATGCACTATGTTCCACGTTTACCACCAGCTCCTAGTATGTCTCTTCTGTCAAATCTTACCCATTATGTCTGCACCTTTGGTCAGCTACTGTGTAAAACAAACACATGGCTCAGGCTGCTTTTACTAATTTCCACTGTTAGTGCCTGTATTCAGTACATGCTACCCTATCTCTGCCTCCTCCACCTGCCCCCAGCCTTGGATCATTGAAATCTGTAGAAGCAAAGTGATTATCAAAATTGAAAATCTGATCTGACTCTCCTGGTTAAAACTCTTCAATTGATTCCCATTGATCTTAACAACTGAGGATGAGATCCTAACCACTTAGCGAGTAATGTAGGGAGGCTCCTTTGGAATTCAAAACTTGTTCACCTTTTACTCTTATATCTGGACACACCTATCCTTCAGAACAAGCTCCAGGCAGGATAAGTCTGCCACCCTCACCCTCAAGCCACTCCAGCCCTCACCTCACCTCTCTTGACTGGCCAACATCAGAAATAGGTGTCCCAGGGTTTGTTTAGAGACTCAACAACAACGTCAAGGACTTGGGTTCCTTGGTAGATATGAGGGAAAGTGCCCCTCCAAGGAAGTACTTGCAGCCTAGCTGGGTGGCATGCATTCAGCAGAAAACCTTAGTCGTCAACTCCTTGAGGGGCAGCCTCGGCTACAGGGAGTCTCCTCACCCCTGGTACCTCTTCCTGAGGAAATTTGCCTCTCGTGACTGAGTGAGGTTGAGGCTGGAGTTTAAAAGTATGGCCCACAAGGCCACACATACAACCCCCTGCTTGAAAACCCTTTGTTCAAGAGCTTACTGCATCTTAGCTGTGACTGTAGGGCCTGCCTTAGAGTTTGGTTTCTTCCTTGACCCAGTCTGACTTCCTCCGATTTTTTTTGGTCTTAGATATTGCTCCCCAAACACTGCCTGAGTTCTGCTTCTGCAGAGCACAGCCTCCAACTTCCTCTGCCATCCTCAGACAATGTCTCTCTCCTTTGTCACAGGATGGCTGCAGCAGTTTCTGGCATCATGTCCTCGTATGGTGTTATACAGAAGTCCTGTTGGCAGGGGTGCAGGAGGCAGGGGTAACAAGGGAGTACACTATCTCATTTTATTATGAAAGAAAATCCTTCACAGAATGCCCAGCAGTATCAGCTCTTCATTTTACAGGTCAATATTGGGTCACAAGACTAGCCACCAATGAAAGAGAGGCTAAGAGAGTGAGTGAATTTTCTTAAAACTCTATTTTGAGATATCGACTCAGGTGGGAAGAAGGGTCATGTGTTTGGAAAAGAATATCTCCAGAACAAGTTTTCAAATTTTGTGCACATGTACCACTAAAAAATTACTGGAAAAAATGGTAGTTGTTTGCAATAACAGTTGCACATTGTTAATTGCACACTAAAATCTGCTGTATTTTAAACTTAAATAATTGTATGTAGTGTGATTTCCATTTGTTTCTATTTGTTGGGGTAGTTCAAAGCAAATCATAGACATATCATTCATAAATATTTTTAAATGTGTATCTGATACAAGAAACACAATGCCATTATATCACAGCTAGCACATTTATAATAATTTTTTAACAGTGTCCAATGCTCAGTATGTGCCTAATTTCTTCTACTTGTTTAATAATTGTGTTTTGTTGATTTATTTTAATCAGGATCCAGAGAAGGCCCAGACACTGCTTGTGATTGATTCCTTTGGGTCCCTTTTGAAATCTATAACATTTTCTTTGTTAAACATCTGTTTTATTTTATTTCTTTCAGTTTTTACATTTATTTTGAATGTATTTTATTTATTTATTTTAATTCATTTATTTGTTGAAGAAACTGCACCTTTTTTCTTATATAAATTCCTATATTCTGGATATGATTAATGAATCTTTACAATTATATCTTCACGGTATCGTTTAATATGTTTTCCTTTTCTTCCCTGAAAGTTAGATCTAGTGGATTAATCAAGTTAAGAATTGTGTGTATGTGTGTGTGTGTGTATGTGTACATTCCTCTTTAATTTTTTCTCCAATAATACAGCCGTCAGAGGGATGAGGAAAAACGTTAAGGGATTAAGCAAAAAAACCAAAACCAAACAAAAAATAGACCTCATTGACACAGACAATAATATGGCAATCACCAGGAGGGAGGAGGAATAGGGGGAGGTAGAAGAGGGTAAAGGGGAGGTACATGGTGATGGAAGAAGACTTGACTTTAGGGGGTGAACACAATACAATATACAGATGATGTCTTATAGAATTGTATACCTGAAACCTATGTAATTGTATGGACCAATGTTGCCCCAATAAATTCAATGAAAATATTTTTAAAATAATACTTTGTGGGTGATATTTTTTTAGTGCATCACATTGAGAGACACATAATAGCAGGTTGTCTTACTATAAGTAATATTAAAATTGATAAATGGGTTCAGATGTTGTCAAACTGATCCATCCATTTAAAATTCACCATAGTCCAGTCAAATAGTTTTCGCATCTGTCTATGATCATTATATCCAGTATTTTATTAAGGTTAAAAAATTGTGTAATTACGTCTGCTTTTAATTCCATTTTTCTTCCTGAATTTATTGTCTGTGGTTTTCTATAAAGAAGACCTTTTTCTTATCAACTATTTGGTTTGTCTGAAAAACAACCCTATAGGAAAGGCAAGACAAATACTTGATCTTTTACCTCAATCAGTTTTCAGAATAATGAGATGTTGCCCTAGCAACCTTTAAGGGTTATAAATGAGGATTTTTAAAAAATCATTGTGAATTCTGTACCTTTTTATGTGTTTCAATGTAATGCAGTTATTTTTATGCTCATATTTTCCCATTTTTGACCATGGAAGCATCTTTAAGCTGGTTTTTCGTGTCCTTTCATACAACCTATTAGTCTTTGATATTGTATTTCATTCACACTGAGCCAGGCTCATCCTCACCCTGCAACAGGTGTGGAATCACATCTATTTTTTCCAAAAGACCAGGGTATTTTGTTGTTGTTAGTTTGCTTGAAACATAAGTAATACTTAGAGATAGTAATGTGAACACAGCAGAGAGTTTTGATATTCATCATAATTCTAAAAAATGGTAAAAATACCTAAACAAAAAGTGTAATCGTCTACAATTTTATGTTGGTTCTTTTTCTCCTTGAACTTTTTTTCATTCATAACCCTCACATAATTTTATTCTAATTAAATATGTTCTTTTAAGTTTGAAAGTATGTTATTGATTTTTTATCAGAGATCTCCACAACAAAAATTGTATATAAAATAAAATGTAAAGCTTTTCTTTCCTCGTTGCAATCATATGTCTGTCTTATATGCTTTAATGTACTATATAAACTTTATATAAAAGTTAATAAATGTGTTTCTCCTAAGGATCTAAGTAGGTGTTCAAAACATAAAACATCTCTTATGAAAGTTTTTTAACATAAAGATGCAATGTTAATTAATGAGAAGAAAAGGAGCTTTTCCCTCCTTTTTCATGAAATCATGCAAAATATACAACTGAGGCAGAGAACTGGAAAGGAAATTAAAATATTTTCCTAGTCCTTTCTCTTAACATTAACAGAATAATGTAAAGGTAGAGAGGGGGCCTTTCATAACAGATTAATATAGCCCAGCATACTTTTTACAGATTTTATTTATTTATTTATTTATTTATTTATTTATTTAATTTATTTTACTACTTAGTTTTCTTATTGTTTATTCTATTACAGTTGCCCCAATGTTTTTCCCTTTTGACCCCCTCCGCCCAGCCCACCTCTCTCTGCCACAGTCAATCCCGTCTCCGTTGTCCATGTCCATGAGTCTTTTGCACATGTTCTTCCTCTTCCTTCCATCTTAACCCCTTTCCTCCTACAGCTATCAGTCTGTTCCATGTTTCCATGTCTCTGGTTTTATTTTTCTTGTTAGTTTATTTTGTTCTTTGGGTTCCAGTTATAAGTAAGGTCATATGGTATCTGTCTTTCACTGACTGGCTTATTTTAGTTACTGTAATAGTCTCCAGTTCCAGCCATGCTATCACAAAAGGTAGGACTTCCTTCTTTCTTTCTGCTAAGTAGCATTCCATTGTGTAAATTTACCACAGTTTTTTAATGTACTCATCTACTAATGTGCACTTGGGCTCTTTCCAACACTTGACTATTGTAAATTGTGCTGCTAGGAACATAGGGGTGGCTAAGTTCTCTTGAATTGGTGTTTCAGGATTCTTAATGTGTATTCCCAGCAGTGGGATTGCTGGGTCAAAAGGCAGTTCCATTTTTAACTTTTTGAGGAAATTCCATAATGTTTTCCACCATGGCTACATGTCTCAGTGCTACAAACAGTGCACTAGGGTCCCCTTGTCTCCACATCCTTGCCAGCATTTGTTGATGATTTATTAAAGATAGCCATTCTGTCAAGTGTGAGGTGGTATCTCATTGTGGTTTTAAATTGCATCTTTCTGATAGCCAGTGATGTTAAGCATTTTTTCATATGTCTATGGGCCATAAGTATGTCCTCCTTAGCGAAATGTCTATTGGGGTCCTTTGCCCATTTTTAATTGTGTTGTTAGTCTTCCTAGTGTTGTTGTAAGAGATCTTTATATATTTTGTAGAGTAAACCCTTGTCTGATGTATCATTGGCAAATATATTCTCCCATACAGATGGTTCTCTTTTCATTTTAATGATAGTTTCTTTAGCTGTGCAGTAACTTTTTAAATTTTATATAGTCCCATTTGTTTATTTTTCCCTTTATTTCCCCTAACCCAGGAGATCTATCAGCACAAATATTGCTACATGGAATGTCTGAAATATGTATGTTTTCCTCTAGGACTTTTATGGTGTCATGACTTATATTTAAGTCCTTTATCCATTTTGAATTTATTCTGGTGTACGGTGTAAGTTGGTGATCTAGTTTCATTTTTTTGTATGCACAAGTCCAGTTCTCCCAACACCATTTGTTGAAGAAGCTATCTTTACTGTGTTGTATGCTCCTGTCCCCTTTGTCAAATGCTAATTGACCATAGAGACATGGGTTTATTTCTGGGCTTTTTATTCTGTTCCATTGATCTATGTGTCTGTTCTTATGCCAGTACCAGACTCTCTTGATTACAGTGGTTTGTAATTTAGTTTGATATCAGATATTGTGATCCTCCAACTTTGTTCTTCATTCTCAGTATTACTGAGGCTATTCAAGGTATTTTTTGGTTCCATATAAATTATTGGAATATTTTTCTAGATCTGTGAAATATGCCATTGGTATTTTAATAGGAATTGCATTGAATCTGTAGATTGCTTTGGGTAGTATGGACATTTTAATGGTGTTAATTCTTCCAGTCCATGAATGTGATATATGCTTCCATTTATTTGTATCTTCCTCAATTTCTTCCTTCAGTGTTCTATAGTTTTACAAGTACAGGTTTTTACATCCTTGGTTAAATTTATTCCTATGTACTTTATTTTTCTTGTTGCTATAGTAAATGGGATTTTTTTCTTAGTTTCTCTTTCTGATAATTCATTATTGGTATACAAGGGTACCATCAGTTTCTGAATATTGACTTTGTATCCCGCTACTTTGTCAAATTCACTTACTAGGTCAAGTAGTTTTTCAGTGGAGAATATAGGACTTTCTATGTACACTATCATGTCATCTGCGGATAATGACTGTCTTACTTCCTCCTTTCCAATTTGGATGCCTTTCATTTATTTGTTTGTTTGTTTGTTTATTTTTTGGTCTAATCACTGTGGCTAGAACTTCCAGTACTATTTTGAATAAGAGCGGTGAAAGTGAACACCCTTGCCTTCTTCCTGACCTTAAGGGACCACTTTTAGTTTTACCCATTGAGTGTGATGTTGGCAATAGCTTTCTCATATATGGCATTTACTATGTTGAGGTATGCTCCCTCTACTCCCACTTTGCTGAGTGTTTTTTAATCATAAATCAGTGCTAGATTTTATCAAATGCTTTTTCTGCCTCAATTGATATGATCACATAATTTTTGTCTTTCATTTTGTTTATGTGATGTATTACATGTGTTGATTTGTGAATGTTATATCATCCTTGCATCCCTGGTATAAATTTCACTTGATTGTGGTATATGATATATTTAATGTATTGCTGGATCTGGGTTGCCAATTTTTTCTTGAGGATATTAGCATCTATGTTCATCAGAGATATTGGCCTGTAATTTTCTTCCTTTGTTCTGCCTTTACCTGGTTTTGGAATTAGAATAATATTGGTCTCATAAATAGAGTTTGGGAGCCTTCCCTCTTCTTGAATTTTTTGGAATAGTTTGAGAAGGATAGGTGTTAGTTCTTCTTTGAATGTTTGGTAAAATTCACCTGTGAAGCCATCTCACAAGAACATTTTTGTGCTGGGATTTTTTTGATCACTGCTTCAATTTCTCTGGTTGTTATCAGTCTGTTCGAGTTTTCTGCTCCTTCCTGATTCAGTTTTGGGAGATTGTATGTTTCCAGAAATTTGTTCATTTCACCTAGATTGTCTAGTTTCTTGGCGTATTTTTGTTCATAGTAATTTCTTATAATCCTTTGTATTTCTGTATATTGTTTGTTACTTCTCCTTTTTCATTTCTGATTTTATGTTTTTGGGTCCTCTCCCTTTTTTTCTTGATGAGTCTGGTTAAGATTAGTCTTTTTTTTTTTTTTTTTTTGTCTTTTTAAAGAACCAGCTCCTGGAGTCATTGATTCTTTGGATTGTTTTTCAGTCTCTGTCATTTCATTCTGCCCTGATCTTGACTATTTCCTTTTGTCTGCTTGCTCTTGGTTTTGTTTGCTGTTGTTCCTCTGGTTCTTTTAGATGTAGGTTTATGATGTTTATTTGAGATTTTTCTATCTTTTTTTAGGTAGGCCTGTATCGCTATGAACTACCCTCTCAGGACTGCCTTCACTGTGTCCCATAGTTTTTGGGTTATTGTGTGTTCATTTTCATTCGTTTCCAGATTTTTTTTATTTCTTTCCTGATCTCATTGTTAACCCATTCTTTATTTAATAATATGCTATTCAGTCTCCATGTATGTGAATGTTTTGAGTTTTTTCCTTGACATTGGTTTCTGCTTTCAAGCCATTGTCATCCCAAAAGATGTTTGATATAATTCAATTTTCTTGAATTTGATAAGGCTTTTTTTGTGTCCTAATATGTGACCTGTCTTTGAAAATTATCCATGTGCATTTGAAAAGAATGTATACTTTGCTTCTTTGGGGTGAAATGTTCTGTAAATACCATTAATTCCTTTTGATCTAGAATGTTGTTCAATGCCACAATATTCTTGTTGATTCTTTGTTTGGAAGATCTATCCATTGTTGACAGTGGGGTTTTAAAATCCCCCATGACGGGAAGTTTATTGCTGTTGATCTCTTCTTTAACGTCCTCCAAGATTTTCCATATGTATTTAGGTGCTCCTATATTGAGTGCATATATGTTTACAAGGGTTATATCCTCTTGTAAGAACAACCCCCTTAAGTATTATGTAGTGACTTTGTTTTCTCTTGTTACAGCCTTTGTTTTAAGTCTATTTTTCTGATGTAAGTATTACTATCCCAGCTTTTGTTTCATGTTCATTTGCTTAGAATATTTTTTTTCATCCCTTCCGTTTTAGCCTGTGTAGATCTTTTGTTCTGAGGTGGGTCTCTTAGAGTCAGCATATGTGTGGATCATGTTTTCTTATCCATTCAGCTACCCTATGCCTTTTGATTGGAACATTTAATCCATTTACATTTAAGGTTTTTATTGATATGTACTTGTTCATTGTCATTTTTCTCTGTATTTCCCTCTCTCTCTCTTCTTCTTCTTAAAGCAGCCCCCTTAGCATCTTTTGCATTGCTGGCTTGGTAGAGATGTACTCTTTTAGCTTTCTTTAGTCTGGGAAGTGATTTATTTTACCTTCTATTTTAAATGAGAGCCTTGCTGAACAGAGTCATCTTGATTGCAGGTCCTTACTTTTCGTTACTTGGAATATTTGGTGCCAGTCCCCTCTGGCGTATAGTGTTTCTGTTGAGAATTCAGCTGTTAGACTCACTGAAGCTCCTGTATATTTTACTAGCTGGTTCTCCCCTGCTGCTTTTAAGGTTCTCTCTTTGTCTTTAAATTTTGCCATTTTTAATTATGATGTGTCTTGGAGTGGGCCTCTTAGGGGAAGTTTTCTGTCATTATTTTTTCAAACAGGTTTTCTATCCCTTGTTCCTTTTCTTCTCTTTCTGGTATTCCTCCAATGCAAATGTTGTTATGTTTCATGTTGTCCTTAAGTTTTCTTAAACTATCTGCATTTTCTTTGAGTCTTTTTTTCATTTTCTTGCTCTACTGGTTGTCTTTTTCTGTCTCATCTTCCAGCTCACTGAGTTGGTCCTCTGCTTCATCTAGCCTGCTTTTAATTCCTTCTAATGTGTTCTTCATTTTCTCCTGGTTCTTATAGTTTCTGTGTCCTTTTTCATGCTGATGTAGCTCCCACTAAGTTCCTTGTAGCTCCCATTAAGTTCCTAGAAGTTCTCACAGAGTTCCTTGAGTATCCTTATAACCATTATTTTGAACTCTATGTCTGATAGATTGCCTGCCTCAATTTTATTTAGCTCTTTTGGAGGGTATTACTCCTTTCATTTTGATTGTTTTTTTTCTTCTGTCTCCCCATTTTAGGTGACTTTTTTTGTTTGTTTCTGCATCTCAGGTTGATCTTCTTTGACTCCTTGTCTTCATGGGGTGGCCTTCTGTAATAGGAGTTCTGTGGGACTCAGTGGTGCAGTCTCTTTGATACCCTGAGCTGGATGCTCTTGGGATGCCCTTTATTGAGTTTATGTGTACCCTCTTATTGTACTTGGGGTTTGGCTATTGATGGCTCATTCATTGGTGGGCTTTCCCTTCCGGCTGGCTGGCTGAGTCACAGCCTCACCAGGTCTTGTATGCTGTTGTATAGGTACTGGCAGAACAAAGCAAAACTACCCAGAAAACCAAATGCACAACAGAAAAATACCCCTTGCCGCATCAGCAATACCAACAGCAAATGATCAAAGATTAATAAAGGTGGAAAGAGATTAAGAATATTATAAGATAGGAAAGAAGAATATGAGATGACTAAAAGAAAGAAAAATTATTTTGACAATGAAGAAGTAAGAGAGACAATAAGAGTAAGGAAGAGTAACAAGGCAAAGAAAGGGAGAAAATAAAATTTAAAACATAAGTGAAAAAGGGAAAGGAGATGGCAAAATGGAGTAAGACAAAGGAAGAATATAATATGAGGTTTGAAATAAAATAAAAAAAATAGTGAACTAATAGAAACAAAATTAGAGAAAAACTATTAAGGGTCAATAACAACAATAGATGAGTAAAGGATAATAAATGTGGAAAGAGAATAAGAATATTACAAGAAAGAGAAAAGAGAATGTGGAATGCCTACAGTAAAGAAAAATGATTTTGAGAGGTTAGAGGGAAGGGAAATAATAAGAGTAAGGAATAGAACCCATCATTATAATAGGGTCATCATGAACAAATCAACAAACAAGTGCTGGTGAGGATGTGGAGAAAAGGGAACCCTAGTGCACTGTTGGTGGGAATGCAGCTGGTACAACCACTGTGGAAAATAGTTTGGAGTTTCCTCAAAAAACTAAAAATGGAACTGCCTTTTGACTCAGCAATTCCACTGCTGGGGTTATACCCTAAGAATCCTGAAACACCAATTCAAAAGAGCCTATGCACCCCTATGTTCATAGCAGCACAATTTGCAATAGCCAAGAATTGGAAGCAACCTAAGTGCCCAACAGTAAATGAGTGGATCAAAAAACTATGGTACATTTACACAGTGGAATACTATGTAGCAGAAAGAAAGTGCTACTACCATTTGCAACAGCATGGATGGAACTGGAGAGCATTATGCTATGTGAAATAAGCCAGGTAGTGAAAGATAGGTGCCATATGATCTCACCTATAAGTGGAACCTAATCAACAAAATAAACAAGCAAGCAAAACATAACCAGCAACATTGAAATAAAAATCAAACTGATAGTAACCAGAGGGGAGGTGGGAGGGGATAACTGGGGAAAAGAAGGGGAAGGGTCATCAAGGAACATGCACAAAGGACCCATTGACAAAGCCCAATGGGGGAAGGATTGAGGGTGGGAGGTGGGGATGGTTGGGGCTGGGGAAAGTGGTGATGGGAAAATGTTGACTAAACAAAACAAACAAAAAAAAATAGACAGGGGAGGTTAAGGACAGTATAGGAAATTGAGAAGCCAAAGAACTGATATGTATAACCCATAGACATTACCTAAGAGGGGGGGATGATGGAATGGTGTGCAGGTGGAGGGGATATAGGGGAGAAAAAAATGGGACAACTGTAATAGCATAATCAATAAAATATGCCCAAAAATACTATTATGAACAAAAATTGTTAGGAAAAAAGTGAACAAATAGGAATAAAATTGAAGAAAAATAGCAATAACCACCATATTTGTGCCAAACAAGCAATGATTAAGAAAGATGAAAGAAAATAAGAGTATAATAAGAAAGGAAAAAAGAATGTGAGCTGATTAAAGGAAAGAAAAATCATTTTGAGAGGATGGAGGGTGGAGAAATAGTAAGAGTAAGGGATAAGAACAAGGCATGGAAAGGAGGAAAATAAAATTTAAAACAAAAATAAGAAAGGGATGGAAGAAGGCAAAATGGAGTAAGACAAGGGAAGGGTACTATGTGAGATTTGAAATAAAATAAAATAAATATAAATATACAAATAAAAAATAAAAGACAAAAATAGTGAATTATTTGGAATACAACTGAAGAAAAAGAAAAAATGTTAAAAGGCTATGTGAGAGAAAAAGATAATGCAATTACTGAAGAAGAATGAGGTGAAATTTATCTCAGCAGAGCTTGTTTGCCTTCCGTCTTCTCCTTCTGAATATACCTCTGACTTTTTATCATTTCAAGGTCCAGGAGCGAGTCATCCCCCTTCTAGCAGAATTGCATGCACCAACTTTACCTATCTCTAGAGGGAGCTTCTATTGCGATGGGGAGGATAGGACCCCTGGACCTCCCCTGGGAGGTTCTATTCAGTCTTCTGGGAAAATTGTGGGTGTATCCCCCTGCTCCTGCATGATCCATCTTGGTCTGTCCAGCTTATTTTCAATAATGCATAGTGTCTGGTGAACTAGCTGTTGATTTCAAGGGAGGGGCCAATCTATGTACAAGGGTCAGCTCTTTCCTGCTGGTGCTGATGGCAGCTCTGTGTGCCAGCTGAGCCTGGGAGGGGCCCTGGTTACCCCTCGCTGCACTGATTTCTGATCTCCCTACTTTGCTGACCTCAGTAGAATAGGGCCCTAGGAACCAGTATGTATTGTCGCCCTGAGAAAAGTTTAAAATGGGCCTTTTCGGCATTTCTCTTCCTATCTTTCTTCTGAGGATACGCACCCTGCAGAGGGTTCTTGGGCCTGTCCTGCCTGTTTTGCAGATCTTCCCCACGGGATGAAGTGCTGGTAATACTGCAGGAGGTGGGCGCTGGGTATGTCCTTCCCTTCTCAGAGGTTTGAACTCTGCTGGGGAGGGGAGTTCTGCCTGGCTGTAAATAATCTCAGGCACTCAACTCTCGCCCATCGAATTCCCAGCCCACTGCCCTCACAGTAGATAGTCTTGAATGCTCCATTTTGCATAGCTCCCAGCTTGCTAGTCACACTAGGCGGGGGCCCAGAAATCCCTTTGCTGTGCAACTTTTTGATCTCCCTCCCTAGCTGTATTCAGTGGGAGAAAATTGCACTTTCAATCTTGTTCCTTTGCAAGGCAACTGTGTACGGGGTCCCTGCCCAGCACACTTCAGCTCCCTTTTTAAAAAGTCTCTCTGTGGCACACCCACTGCAATACTGAGTCATTGTCCAGTTCTCCACATACGCCAAGTCTCCAAAAAAACCAAAAGCCTCGCATGGTCATTGCTGACCACAGCCTACCTCTGCCCAGCTCAGGTGCGGCCCTTGATCATTTTGGGAGAGAGTCCCTCTCTCTCTCTTTCTGCACTCTCCTGGTTGCATTTGGCACTGCAGGTATGGACATGCTGCTTGCTGTGTAGCCTGTATTTCCCTGACTCCATACATCCTCCCAAGTCACTCCCATCCAGGGTCTGGTGGTTCCTTGAGTGGGACTGGGGACCCCTGCCCTGGGAAGGGAGGGAGCCACAAAGCTTCAATTTCTGATTAGTCTCTCCACTGTAGCAGGCACTACACACAGGGTATTTCCCCTTCAGTTTATAACATCTCCTTACTGCCCATTGTGAAGCATCTTCCGTAATCCTTGGCTTCAAAACTTTTTATCAGCTAAGATTCCATTGATTGTTCAGGTTATTTGTCAGAATATCAGCCAAGAGTCTGTGTTGGGAGCAAGAGCAAGGACTTAGCTTCCACCTACTCAGCTGCCATCTTCAATAGCCAGGTTTTAAATATGGTACTTCTAAAACAAGTAGAAAAGGCACAGATTCTTTGAGTACTCTATTTACCAGGGTCAAATAATGTATCTTTGAGCAACATTTCATTAGCTTTGCTATGCAAGAGAAATCTGCCTTAGAACTCATGCATTCTTTGACAATAGTCAAGGGAGGAAGAATCGAGGTCATAAAAAGCACGAGGGCTTCACTATTCTTCCATGCTCTTTGATATATTTGAATTCAGAGTATCACACCATTGACCAAATCACCCTGCTTTTAATTTAACACATCACCCTGCAGATTTCACATTGTGTCTTTGTTTGGATCAGGGATTTGGGGTTTTAAATCCAGGCACAATGTACCATAGTAAGGGTCTAGATGGTAAGGAGGTGGGCCATGCCTTTCTTTTTAAAGTGGGAGAAGACCAATAATCCAAGAAGTGGTGGGAAGGAAGAAAACCAGCAGATAGATTTAAGAATACAAGAAATTTGAAGATCAGATAGCTGATTCACTTAAAATTATTTGTGTTTGCATATCTCCTTGAGTAGTTTTCTAAACCCCCCAAAGCACCTCCTTTTGAAGACTGCTGTGCTAATGTATCTATACAATAGTGGGACTAAAGTTTCCTAGATTCAGCACATGCTTGATCATAGTAAATCAGGCCACATTGCTTTGTTGGGCTGAACCAGTAAACATTCCATTTCTTTATAGTCTTGCCGACATTTGTTATTATCCAATCTTTTTTTTTTCTTGCCGGTCAGATAAGTATAACTTGGTATCTCAAGATAGTTTTAATTTGCATTTTTCTGATTAATTTTATTTTTTCTATGAATATTGTTTTTTATTTCCGTGACCTTTATTTTTGAATTCCCTTTCCATTTTCTATTATTTTTGCCTTTGTCTAGTTAATTTAAAGGACTTTCTTGCATGTTCTTGATATTACCTCTTTTAGGATTGTAAATATCCTCTCGAAGTGTGTCTGTCACCTCTCATTTTTAACAATAGTAACCTACTGTGAATGCAAATAATTTCCAGTGTAATCAAAGTCAGTAATTACTTTATTATAATATTTGCTTTATCCTGTATTTTCTAAGTCTTGTTTAAAAATTATGTGTTTATCCCAAAGGTAAAATATATATTTTCTGAATTTAATTTATTAGCAATATTTTTCACTTTTTATATATAGATTATAAATCTGTTTGGAATTTATTTTTGAAAACAGTATAATGTAGAGCTTCAACTTTATTGTTTTCCATATAATGAACCTATTCTTCCCCAAATATCTCTTACATAAATACTCCATTATAAATTTTACTATTCTATCATGTATGTAATATCTATTTTTGTATGCATACATCTGTTTATATGCTCTTTACTCTTTCATTTATTTGTTTATTTCTGTTGCAATTTTATGCTGTTTTTATTACAATAGATTTATAATGTGTCTTAATGCTCATAAGGTTTTCTATGATCTACTTTTTTGAAGTGGATTTAGTGATGTATAATTTTTAATTTTTGGGTATACATCTTAGAACCATTCTGTCAAATTTCTTTAAAACAATTCTGCTGATCCTGCTGGTATTTTTATTGGGAATTACATTTAATTTCTAGATTAACCTTTAGATAATATGTCTGTACAGTGTTATCCATGAACATGGTGGAAATCACTATTTATTTAAATCTACTTTCATAATTTTAAAATTTATAATTTTAAAATTGTCTCTGTAAAAATTTTGACCAAGTCTTTGCAGAGAAAAGATTTGGTGTATTTTTGCCCAAGATAATTTCTAGATACTTTTGGGTATTTTGTAGTTATTATGAATGGCACTTAATTTCTATTGTACCTTCAGGTTGGTTATTGCTAATATTAGATAAGTGACTGTATTGATTTGTGCAAAATAGAGTAATGCTATTTGTGCAAATGTTCTTACTTGTAAGTATTTAAGAAGCTTATATGACAGATCTGATGGCTTTCCTATATAAACGATCATACCATCTGCAAATAGTTATAGTTTTACTGCAGTTCTTTTAACCTTGGTGCCTCTTATTTTTTTTTCCTGTGCTTTTGCTTTGTCTAGAGCCTGAATGACAACAGTGATAATGGGCATCTTTGTCCTGTTTCCAAATCTGTAAAGGAGCACCCATTTATAGGAAACATTGTAAATTTAGTATATAAGATTTGTAAAGTTTCAGAAGTACCTTGCTATCTTAAGTATTCTAAAAATAAAACACTGATCCATGCTACAACATGGATGGATGTCAAATGCATTGTGTGAACCAGGCTCAAAGGCCATATGCTGTGTGATTCTGTTTATGTGACATTCTGGCAAAGGCAAACTATAGGGACAAAGAACAGATTAGTCATTATTAGGGTAAAGGGTAAGGAGGGTTTAAGTATATAAGATTATTAAAACAAGTATGTGTATGTGAAGGACATAATGGAACTATTTTGTATCTGAATTATAGTAGTGTTATCTGATCCTGCATTTATCAAAACACATAACTGTACACTAAAAGAGTAGATTTCTTATCCATGGAAGTGGGGTTCCAAAGGAAAGTGGTGTCTAAAGGAAAATAATTTCCTAAGACCCACATGGGAGGATGTGGCTCTGTCATATGGTTTATTGATGATATCCACACGATTAAGGAGAGTCCCTTCCTGGCCTCCAAATGTCCCATTTTTGTCCATCTTGCCATGGAAAAGTCCAATCTTGTCTTCAGTAGGGCCAGGATGAAGGCCACTGACCAGAGTTTATGCTCCATATTAAAATACAGTCTAGTCCAGCATCTGGCTAGCTTAGCGTGTGTTTCCAGTGGTATGCTTTGGTGTTCAGGCTCCCTCCTGGAGGCCATGGAGAGAACAGGTTGAGTACACTGTGTGAGTGCAGGTCACAAGCAGGAGGGAGAGAGAGAGCTTCTTTGTTCCCCTGGCGATATAGCCAGGAGTTAGGACTGAGACAGACCAGATGCTTTCTCAAATTGACCAATCAACTTCTCAAACTTTCACAAGTTTTGGATGAACCTACCCTCTAGTCAAACTGACAAGACTCTATGGCCTAGACCTCCTCCTGCACCCCTCAACAATCTGGTACTGAAGAGGGGAATGTAGGGGTGTTAATCCCTTTGGCAGAACAATGCTATGATCCCCTGGAGTGAGAAAAGCGGTAGCTTTCTTGTGATGCAAACAGGCCCCTGCTTCCCAGTTCATTTAGCTCAATGTCTAGTCTCTTTTGCTCCCTTTCTCAGTAACTAGCTAAACAGCAATGGTAACAGATTCACTGCATGCATATTGAAAAACAAATTTGAAAAAAGTACGGCAGTAATATATTCCATGTTCAAAGGAATAAATATATATCTTTTCAAATTATTGTTTCCATTTTCATCTGATAAATACCCAGAAGTGGAATTTCAACTTTACTTTTAATTTTTTGAGGAATTTCCATATTATTTTCTTAGTGGCTGTGCTAATTTACAATCACACCATCAGTGTATATCCCCACCAACACTTTTTGATAATAGTCATCTAACAGGTGTGAAGTGGTATCTCATTGTGGTTTTGACTTTCATTTCCCAGATGATTAGAGATGTTGATCATCTTTTTATGTGTCTGTTGGCCATTTGCGTGTCTTCCTTAGAGAAATGTCTATTCAAGGCCTCTACTCATTTTTCAATTGTTTGTTTTTCTTTTATTCTCTTTGCCTCAAGAGACATAATATTGCTGAGCCTGATGTCAAAGAGTTCACTGCCTATGTTTTCTTCTAGGATTTTTGTGGTGTCAGGTCTTACATTTAAGTCTTTAACCAATTTGGGGTTTATTTTTGTATATGGTATAAGAAATGGTCTAGTTCTTTTTGTTTGTTTGTTTTTTCATGTATCTGTCCAGTTTTCCCAGCACCATTTATTGAAGAGGCTTTCTTGTCCCCACTGTATATTCTTACTTCCTTTGTCGTTCATTAATTGACCATATAAGTATGGGGTTATTTCTGTGTTCTCTATTCTGTTCCATTGATCTATGTGTCTGTCTTTGTGCCAGTACCAATTGTTTTGATTACTATAGCTTTGTAGTATACTTTGAATTCAGGGAACATGATACCTTCAACTTTATTCTTCTTTCTCAAGATTTCTTTGGTTATTTGGGATCTGTTCTTGTTCCATATAAATCTTAGAGTCATTTGTCCTTGTTCTGTGAAAATGCCATTGGTGCTTTAATAGGGATTGCATAGAATTTGTAGGTTGCTTTGAGTTATGGGCATTTTAATAATATCAGTTCTTCTCATCTATGAGCCCAATGTATCCTTCTATTTTTTGTGTCTTGTTTAATTTCTTTAGCATCTTATAGTTTTCAGAGTACAAGTCTTTTACTTCCTTGATTTATTTACTCCTAGGTATTTTATGTTATTTTTGTGATGCAATTGTAAATAGGAATTTTTTCTTAATTTCTCATTCTGAGAGTTTGTTATTTGTATATAGAAACACAATGGACTTCTAAATCTCAATATTGTATCCTACGACTTACTGAATGTATTAGTTCTGTGGGTTTTTTTGTTGTTGTTGTTGTTGTTTTGGGTGCAATCTGTAAGGTTTCATACGTATAGTATAATGTCATCTGCAAACAGCGACTATTTTACTTTTTTCTTTCCTCTCTGAATGTCTTTTACTTATTTTTCTTGTCTGATTGATATTGCTAGGACTTCCAATACTATGTTAAATAAAAGTGGTAAGAGGGGGCATTCCTGTCTTATCCCTGATCTTAGAGAAGAAGTTTTCAGCTTTTCACTGTTAAGTATGATGTTAGCTGTGAGTTTGTCATATACTGCCTTTATTATGTTGAGACTGATTCCTTTTATATGCACTCGTTGAGAGCTTTGTCACAAATGGATACTGAATTTTGTCAAATGCTTTTTTCTGTATCTGTCTCTAATTCTGAATTGAGGAATGCTATCTTTATTTCATAAAAATAAAGAATTTTAAGGATTTTTGATCTGTGATTAGACACTAAAGCAATGACATAAGAAAATTCAGCTGAAGTTTAGGGAGGAGGAAGGTTAGATAAGAAGCAAGGATACTATTTAAAGAGATACTTTTCGAGTTTAACCAGGTGTTGATAGAGACTTGAAGTGACAAGCCAGAGAAGAAGGTAAGAACTAACATAAAATATCTCACAGAAAAGGGAAACGAACATGACTTGGAGATGGACTTGGTCAAAAGGAGAGAAAAGAAAAGTCATAGGAGTCAAACAAAGATGACTAAAATTTCAATAAGTTTGTAAGGCAAGGGAGTCAAGGAGACTGTAAGTTCATATTCAGACAGGAGTCTGAGTTGTGATCAAAAAACCACAGGCAAACGTTCAAAAGGAGCCCAGAGAAGCAGGTATGAGAGCACTCTGAAAGCTTTTATTGTCCTTACAACTGAGTACATTTCATTCTGTCTCTGCTGTTCTGCTAGAGCAACACAAGTTTCCCTGGGGGTCTTTGTCCTTTAGCCCACATTCCCAAATATAATGGTCTTCTGAGACAAGTATTTTCATGAAAACAAAACCCAATAATATCGAGTGGACTTTGTCACTTCGGATTTCTGGATAGAGGATTGCTCTCTTCATGTTTCAAGGACTAGTGCAATCTAGCTTTCTCTATACTCCTCCTATTGCACATTGTCAAGTTGCAATCCACTCAGTTGGAAATAATGGCTGATTAATTCTCTGTAGACTGAAACTTAATTCTTTCATCCTCAGTGCAAGTGGATGGCTAAATCAAGGGTCTAGACCAAGTTTCTTTCGGCATTTCGTATTCTTCTTCCTTCGTGCTTTCTCAGTGCTAAATCTAACTCCCTTTCCTGAGTCACTGAGAAACACTTTAGGTTTTGCCCAGGTACGTGGTTTAAAGATTAAAATGGATGTGTTGTGTATCCTTCCTCTTGCTGTGAAGGGGTGCCAAACTGTCCAGAAGCAGAACCTTTGTGCATTTAAAATCCCAAGGAGAGGAGGGCAGAGTCCTAGTCCCTTTCCGCCCCACCCGGGGCCTGTTTCTCAGCTCTTCCCAGAAGAACGTGTCTTCAACAGGCCATTTCCTCTCTGACAGCTTTCGGGAGTCCCAGCTGCTTCTGTCCTTGGCTGTCTTCCTTTGCCTGGGGCCTGCAGGATGCTTCAGCAACTTCAGCCCAAGGGCTTATGTTCCTGCTCTGGCAGTGGTTTGGAAAGGTTCCACCCCCACACTTCTTCCTTTCTTATTTTGTTTTGTTTGTGTTTTTGTTGTTGTTGTTCAATCTACACATTCCAGAACTGTCATGCTGGACTGCCCCTCCCCCCAACAGCTGTCAGGCCCCCTTACAAGGAGATCTTCAGAGCCAACAAGAAGCAAACAATGTAGAAGAGAAATTTCAAAGTGTATTCAAAGAAACGTGTTACTTCAAAGGCAGTAGCAAGGTCCCCCTGGAGCTCATTACTGCAGTCAGTGAGATAAGGCAGGGAGGGAGCTGCTCGGCTGGCTCCTTGGGGATGAAGGAAATGGAAAAGAAAAAAAAAGCCCACAAGAAGTGGAGTTTAGCTATTTTTTAAAAACTATCAAGTCTATAATCCATCAGAGAATAAGAAATATGTCTTGCCCATCCTGTGGTCCCCAGAAGCTAGTAGCCCACTGATACCCCCCAAACCATGAGCTCTTTGTAGGAGAATGCCTCTTCCACTGTGAGATCAGTAGAGCTGTAGGAAAAGGGACAGAGGGATGGCAGGGTAGAGGCTACAGTGCACTGAATACGAGCAGTTGAGGTGATGGGGCAGCAGAGAGCGGAGGGGCCACAGTAGCCGGCAGCCTTATACTGTACATCAGAATGGAAAGTCTAAGGGAACCCCAGACGTAGAGCCTTTCATTTATGCGGAGCTAGATCTGTTTTAGCGGCAAAAGTTACAGCTATGAGATTACATGTTAGGCAAAGCTGACCCAGAAAGAAAAATCTATTTCAGTAATAAAAGATTTTTCTCATACTTTAGATTGTTCATACCTCTTCTATAGCTACTAAAGCTTTCCCTGCTTCTCCTGACAAGCTTGTCTTGTTCATTAGATCGTGACTGTTAAGGTCAAGGAAAAGGATTTTTGAATTTTGTGTTGTTTTGTTTGCTTTTCCATCTCTGAATTCACAGAGTCCAAGATATGAAAGATCTCAAATAAAATTGCTTTTGAACTTGGAATATTTTATTGTCATTTTTTTCCAAATTTATTTTTTAATATGTAAACAATGAACCCACTCCTTTTTGGGGTACAGTTCTATATGTTTTGACAAATGTGGAGTTGGAAAGCATCACTGCCAACCAGATAGAGAGTGGTTCCTTTACCCACCCTCGCACACACACACTGTGCTAATCCTTTGTCGTTAAGCCCCTACTCGCCATTTACCCTAACAATGACCAATCTGCCCTTTTTGCCCATAGTTTATTTTTGCCAGAATTTCACATAAATGAAATCATACAGCACGTAGCCTTTGAGTCTGGCTTCTTTCAGTTCACACAGTGCATTTGACATCCATCCATATTGTAGCATGTATCAATATTTTGTTCATTTTTATTATAGAGTAGTGTTCCCTCATAAGGACGTACTACAGTTTGTCTATTCCACCAAAGAAGGACATTTGGGGGTGTTTCCTGTTTGAGGTGGTTATAGATAAAACTGCTATAAACATACAGTTAAGGTTTCCACATGAATATAGGTTTTCATTTCACGTGGATATCTATCTTGGAGTGGACCATATGCATTATTTTTGTTGAGTGAATTAATGAATGAATTGGTCAACATGATGTTTTGTTTTGGTTTTGAGCTGTGAGCTCCTCTCAGCCTCTTTCTTCAACATGCCATCCGTGGGATGGCGCTGGTGTCTCCCCTGCGTCTTTCACATCTAAACCTAGTTTCTACTATTTTCACCTGAACCTCCATTTCAAATGTGAAAATGATTTGTTGAGGGGTTTAGTTTTTATTTATAGAACTTTAAGGATGTAGAGCTGTTAATCCCCCTTCTTGCTCTTTGGGCTGAGCAGGCCTGATCTTCCTATGGGAAAAGGGCGGGGAGTCTGGCAAGTTCAAGTTTACCTTACCTCCAGGAGAGAATTCTACCTCCAGAGATTCCTCTTTTAAAATGTGGCCTGCTAATTCTGTACTATTGCAAATCCTAGAGGCTTTTTATACCGCACTACACTGACAAGGTAAGAATAGCCTATGAATCTCTTTGTCTCTGTGTATAAATATAGAAAGAAGGATTATTTGGGCACACTATAGTAGAGGATATAACTGAACTATGTGTGTGTGTGTGTGTGTGTGTGTGTGCATGTGCACGTGTGTGTGTGTGTATCACTGAACTATGTATAGTGTGGTCAACTCTAAACTGGAGACAATTGTGCGTGCATCTGATCCCTTATGAATCATGTACATGGGTTGCACCAAGCAAAGCTGACTAAAATAATTGCTCATTTTAGTTCTTTTGAAATAATTTTTCCCCAAGCAGCCCCATGAAGATGTGTTTTATTGCTGTGTAAGTGCATCAAAATGCTTTATATTGAATGTAGTTTATAATATATTAATTTGAAGTGGAACATCCATTATAAATTAAATCTTACACCAGTCCCTTTTTCTGAGTAGTTCCAATTCCTTTTATGTCATGTTGAGACAAGCCAAACTTTAAAATGTGCCGTCAAGTTATACTCAGTGATAATAGCCTTCATTTGTGTCCATCAAAATTGCGATCATCATGAGATCAAATGATGTATGAGAAACAGCCTAATGTTTCTATACAAGGAATACATTTTAGAAATTTTATCTCCATCACCCGCAAATTGCTTTGCTGTTCTTATCTGTATTTAGGTTATAGACCCATTTGAAAATCTAATGAAAACTCTTTCCAAAAAAAAAAAAAATGCATCTACACAGGTGCAAACAAAATTTTATTTACAGTTTCAGAGCAGTGAGAGAATAAATAAAGTACATCTGTATGTACATTTCTTAATGATCCATATTCAGGTTAAGTGCTCATGGAAAAAATTTATTGCATGTACATACATATGTGTTTGACTTGTCCCCTTCCAGTCTTCCTGTCCCATGTCAAGCTCCATGACCCTGGAACTCCCCTATTCAGCTCTTTGGGAAGATTTTATAGTCACTAAAGCCAACCAAGTCTGAATGTCAACCCTGCTTCTATCACCAGCTGTGTCACCTTAAATAAACCTCCTAAATTCTTTGAGTCTCTTAGGATTGTTAGGATTGTTGGAGAGGCTGTACAGGAGTCAAATGGGTATGTTACTGCAGAAATTATAGGGCTTCTTCATGGGAATATGCCAGTCATAAGTTTTACATTTTACAAAGGCAGGAAAAAGAGCTAGAGCCAAAAGGAAGGGAGATATAAAGGAAAGGAGTAGAAAGGAGGCAGAGATGATGGCAGGAAGGTAATGGGTATATGGAAGAGTCTGGGAACTTCACTAGAAGAAGAAAATTAAAACCCCAATATTGGTGTCTCTAATACACATTAAACATCATCCATGTAGCCTGCTCCAGTTTTTTTTTCCCTAGAAAATGTATTAACACACGAACATGCATTATTGGCAGCCTTTTCTTTCTGCTCTCTTTTTCCACCCAAATATGTCAATATGTATTTAAGCCTTTGAACTATGTATAGTGTGGTCAACTCTAAACTGGAGTTCTTTGAATGAAAAGACAACATACTTAGCATTTTTCTAACATATATAATCCATGTTCTTATCTGCTACACTAGGCCCTACACCAGTTATCTGGAATACCTCTGTGTCCTAATCTTTGGAATCTAAATTTAGGTATTTGTATGCTGCAAAGAAATTCCCCTGTGACTTAATGTCTTTAAACTATATGTATTTATGCTCTTGCATCCATTTAGGTTCCAGCAAAACATGCATTTATGAAGTGCTTCGCTGTTTACACAATGTTTTAAATGAATTTTCACATAAGGGCATCATAGGGGCTGAGATTCGGAAAAGGATAGTGGTTTCACCAAGGTTGTACAGCAGTGAGATGTCAAACTAATACCTAGGTCAGTTAGTCCCGTTCCCAGGTACAAATGAATTTTATTCACCTGATAAACAAAAACAACACAAATACTATGTTAACTATATGTGTTAACTATTATGTATATGTGTATGTATGTATATATATACACAATTATATTTATAATCACACACATGTATCCATGTAAGCGTTTTTGTTCTCGCCTCTGGCATTTCATTAGTTCCCTCAGCATCTTTGTGAGTTTGAATGGTTTTTGTTGTATAAACGGAACAGCTCAGACACAGGGAGGTGTTCAGTGAAGTGGATATTTCTGTATCTTGGAAAATGGTCAGCACAGTAAGCATGCAGTTCTCTGGAGCCGGTAACCTCCCTCGGAGAAATCACCTATCTCGGTAATTCTCATTCAGCTCTTTTAAATAATACACAACAGAAGTGCTTCTAAGGTTTGTCGCTGTTCTGTTTTAAGATGACAAACTGAGCCATGCATTAGAGTGTGAGTGCCCATCGCCGCGTTCATGCAGGCAGCGTTTCAGCCATCCGTACACATACCGTCTCATGAAAACGTCAAAACGAAACAGACTTCACTTACAAATACATGTGAGCTAGTTTCAGGGATTTTTTTTTTTTTCCTTTCTGATAAGCAATGAATGTCCGATCGCCTTCTATAATTTAAGTACAAAAGTGCAAGTAATCTTTTTCTACATGATACATTCCATTATAAGACACACAACTAAGAAGTTCAGAAATTCAAAGGCTTACTGACTGGAAAATCTTCACTAAGCTAATATCCCTGTTTAGGGGAGCCATGTGTCTCTATAATGGGTGGGCCCAGCCACAGGGCCTTTGTACCTTGTCGTAGACATTGACCCGGAGACCACAGGGCAAGGCACTAGCTTCAAGCTGAATTATGTTTTTAAATTCAAGAGGATTTGCATTTCTGGAAGAACATAACTTGGGAGAAAGACTTCTGAGAAGCCTAACTCACAGGACTGAGGGATAATATGATGCCCCAAAATGAGATGAAACCTGTCCTTGAACATTTGGTGAGTATGGCAGCAATGGAGTGAAGGAAGACTCCCTTCCACCTTTGGGGGCCAGGCAGGAAACATTAGGCCTGATCTTCAGGCCCCAAAAGAGGGAATGAGTGTGGTAGGCCGAGGCTGTTAGAGTGAAAGGGGATTTTCCTCCAGTTTCGTGGCTGAGTCACCTATCTCACTGAACTTTGCTGATGGTGAGACCTTCCAAATGGGAATCTGCCTTCCTTTGTTCTTTAGTTGCTTGTGGTGTAACCTGTCCTCCAGCTTTATCCCTGATCTGGTGTCTTTTTAACATCTACCTGAATAGATGTCACAGACTCCTCTTCATCCCTTGGGAATTAGTAATGTAATGTCCCTGGACCACGTGTACAAACAGGTGGCTCTAGTTTCCGCCTTGCCACTTACCCTGCCTCTGAAATGGAACAGTTCCTAATCCTGACCAAACAGAGATTTTCTTTCTCTGCCCCCTTTCCTTAACCCTTGTTTGCTTCATCAACATATCTCATCCTATAGCTGCCTCCATCTCTGCAGGCCCCATCTCACGAAATTTCCTCTCCCCTGACCCATGCATCAGTCCTTCTCTGCATTCCCAATACTCTGACCTTTTCGGTTATTGCACATATGCTCTTCTTCCCTCTAGGGTCCTGAAGGCTATTCCTATATATCCGGAACCTGACTTAGCCTCCCTCTTTCTTCTATTATATGATTTTGGGGACTCTAAACTAGTGTTTATATTATTTATTCTACCCTGAGCCAGAACCATAGAGACCCCTATAATGTCATCCTCACATGTCCACCCACAAGCTGTCTAAATGGAGTAGAGCTGGAGATGTGCTCATTACCATACAAGGATGGGAGAAGATAGGAAAAGCGGATACTGGATATTTCCCCTAAAGACATTATTGAATGTGAAA
Organism: Mormoops blainvillei; assembly: GCA_004026545.1. Lineage (NCBI taxonomy): Eukaryota > Metazoa > Chordata > Mammalia > Chiroptera > Mormoopidae > Mormoops > Mormoops blainvillei. Next base: position 44,518 of record PVJD01003127.1, read on the forward strand.
TTTCTTTTGCTTATTCATGCATTCTTTTATTTTCCCCAACAAGATTTTTTGAATACTTATTTTACCTCAAGCACTATGTCAGATTGTGGATAGTATCATATTAGGCACATATGTTTACCAAGCAATGTGCTAAGTGCTTTATAACTGCTTTCTCATTTAAGCCTCAAAATAGCCCAGAGAAGTAGGTATCATTGTTAGCGTCACTTTAAAGTAAGGAGCTACGGTCAGTCAAATTAAATATTATCCTGTTGAAGGTTTCATAGTTAATGAAGTAACTCCATTATATTCTTTTGCTTCTCAGATTAGGATCAAGTACATCGTGTATTAAGAGTCAAGCATATTGTGTATTATGACAATTATTAAGTGCCACAAGGAAATTTCATATTTGCGGGGGGCGGGGGTAGACTTCCAAATGACCAATATGCAAACTGCCTATTGGTAAATTAGAATATGACTCTTGCCAATTTATTTTAGGGATATTGTTATTACTTTACGTGTTACAAACTCATTCTTATCTAAGTGGCAAAATACATAACACACATATAATGTTTTGGCATAAGAACAACTGTAATTCCAAATTGAGGAAAAAAAAGTGCTATCTCAGAAGGCATCAAATTAAAAATAAAGTGAGGTAGGTAAGGAAAACAAGCCTGTTACAAGATACCCCCACCTTACATTTTTCCAGTGTTTCTAGCTGGGAAATGATCTTTCTGATTACTCTTGCCTGTGGCTAGGTACAACTGCAGGGAACAGCATCTCGGCCCACAGACAGACACCATAAAACCCCCTAGAATGTATCCTGGGTATTCTGCTGCATCCACTTTCCATCGTCCAGTCAGAGACGCCTGCCCTCTTCTCTGAACCAATGAAAGGGGATACTTTTAAGACACTCTCAAGATTTGGGACAGAATTTTTAAATGAATTGTTTACCTCATAGCAGTCAACTGTGTTCGAGCTCCCCCTAGCCTTTTGAAAGTGGATTCTCAGTGCCTAAGCAATACAGCCGAACACCGGACTCAAATCCCTGTGTGTGAAAGAGCCAAGTTTTTATCTCCTCTCTGTCTCCCTTGTTTACTCTTTGAATCCACTGTTGCTGCTGCATTCCAAAGCGAACTGTGGGTGAAAGGAAAGCAGCCTTGCTCAGAAGAGGATATTCAAGGTAGAGAATGAAAAGGCAAATGTTTCTGTGGAGATTGTTTTTAGAGATCTTTTATGAATGCCTTACAAAGATAACATCAATCCCCCTCGTCAATATCTTTATTGGCTTTATTTTCCCCCAAAGGGACCGAGCTAAATGTGCTCAGCTATTAAAGCACCCGAGCCTACATCTAACCTCTGCTACTTTTGCATGTAATGTCAATTCATCCTCATGTAGCTGGGCAGGCAGATGGGACAGAGGGAGTCTGAAGGGAAGCGACATCAGGCACAGTGAAAGCAGCTACCTGGCAGCAGTGGAGAGAGATGTCCCCAAGGCCTTCCCACACAGCGAGAAATTCTGCCAAACAAGGGAAGCTTTAGGAATGGGAAAATTAGAGATGTTTTAGCTTTCGCTTCCTTACCAAAGCCTACTGTTCCTGTTCCTGTTGAAATACAACAGAAGACATCCCCAAGCGGCTTCCCATGCCATCAAAGCTCTGCCTTTGGGGCACTGACATTTCAGCATGTTTCTTTCTCTCTTGTATTCCACCATTACACTGGGGGAATTCTAAAGCTCCAAACAGATGTAGCATAATATATTGGTTAAAGTGATTCATACCGTTATTCACGGAGCACAGCCGAATAGGTAGAATGGAGTCACTGATTGTTTCTTTGAATGGAATTAAATGAAGTCTTTGAGCCTACAAATATTAATTCAGCACCTGGTAGGTGCACGGTACTATTCTGGGAATCCAAAACCATTTAGCTGTCTTCATTTTCCTTCAGGACTTTGCCATCGAATGGAGGAAGATGGGCTCCTACACGTTAACAAGGTAGAGTGGGACATTGCGAGAAATGGAAACTAGGTGCTCTGGGAGTACTGGGTGGGGAGCAAACCCTTCACCTGTGATGGAGATTGCGTCAGGAGAGAAGCACCAGGGACAACCTCACAGGCTGAGGAACACTTGAACAGAAACTGTCAGAATAGACAAGCTTTCGACAGGCTCAAAAAAGAGATCACAGAGCATTATGGGGAAAAAAGAACCCACTTTGTGAAGAGGGAAGTAAAGGTGAGAAAGTCAGTAAACTCTGCAGTGGTCTTCCAAGGCCGCAGTGAGGATTGCGTGGATGCGAGCCCTAGAAGGCTAGCAGGAGGGGTGGGGCCTGATTATGAAAGGCCTGGAATGTCACATGAAAGAATTTCCATTTATAGTGAAGTCAGTGGGCTATACACAGCATTTCTAAGTGAGGAACTGGTGTTAATTATTAGGCTGATATCACCAGGGCAAGTATGAAACCTCTCAAGACTAGATGAGAGAGGGGTGGACTGGATACAGTAATCCATCCTGAGAGAGAGGAAGAGGGTCCTCATTGGGGCAGTGGTGCTGGGAACCAAAGCGGGTGGACAGGGTAATTCAGCCTGGGGGAGTTCCGGTAGGCTGGGTTACTCTTATGCTGCCCCAGAGGTGGGTTTTACCTTCACTGTGCTGAACTGTATTTAACAGCTGACAGTTGTACCGTTCTCTGGTTTCATGCTAGCTTTGTTCTCAACAAAGCTCCACATAAATCCAGCTTTCTATTAATTTCTACTCCTAGCACACTCATAATCCTCTTTCCTACTCTTACTATAACTCTGTTTTATGCTGAATGATATAGGTACCCACAGCAAACTGGCTCCTCTTCCAGATTCAGAAATGTTAAACAAATGAAGAAAAGAAAAAGAAGAGAAGAGAAGAGAAGAGAAGAGAAGAGAAGAGAAGAGAAGAGAAGAGAAGAGAAGAGAAGAAAGGAGAAGAGAGGAGAGGAGAAGAAAGGAGAAGAGAGGAGAAGAGAAGAGAAGGAAACAAACAAAAAAGCCCACCACAGGAAAAAGTTACAACAGTGATCAGTGTTATAATGAATGCAGACACAGGTGTTATGAGACTTCACACCTCAACCATTTTTGTCTCCCACTACCCTCAATCTACTAATGTCAGACATGAATTAACAATATGCAAAACCTCGTCTGTCCCTGCACATTGCACGAACTACGTTAGTGCTATAGCATTAAGCAACATTTAGATAATTAATGCATGTCTGCTGTCATAATGCAGTGATTTTGCCAGAATGTATGTGGGAGAATGTAGATGGATTATACACATTTATATCTCTTGAAAAATTGAGAGGCTATGTCAAAGTAAAATATCAACTGTGTATAGTTTCTCCTTTTATTTTTTCTCTCTAATTATTGGACAAATTTCAAGCTGAGCTGTATGTCTGAATCTGAGACACATTAGGGTTATTTATTTTTACCTAATTCCAATCAGAATATATCAGATTGCCATTTCTAAAATAAAAATGATTCTCTCTGAACATTACCATAGACTTGAAATTATACAAAATACTTTCTCCCAGACCCATTTAAACAGTGAGCAAGTGAAAACACAGTTAAGGGTCTAAAGAGAATATACGGGGGCCAGCGTTTCATTGCAGCCCTCGCTCCCATAAACAGCACGGGCGGCTCCACCACCGGAGAGACGGGGAAGCCGCTCCACACGGCCGGCTTCCCCTTCTTTCTGGATGGTGCAGGTGTGAGAGCTGCCCTCCTAGAGAGAAAGACTTACTACTTTCTAGGGTCTCTGCTCTGTGATTCTGAGATTCTTGGTAGCTCCTAGAGGACCCCGAGCTGAGAGCATGGGTGCCACCTGGAACAGGCGAGAGATCTCTGACTTAACAAAAGCGTAGGCACAGGAAAGCACGGCAGCAGGGCGGGTGAGAGAGCTAAAATGGTGGCACTGTCACTCCGCTCTTTTGTTGTTGTTGTTGTTGTTGTTGTTGTTGTTGTTTACTGCTTTATAGATTCCTAGTGTAGGTGAGAGAACTATTCCCTCCCTGCCCCGTTTGCAAAGTACGGTCCTGATAATTATCTGAGAGCATTCGGTAAGCTCTCGTCCCAGAGAAGTACCCAATTTCAGACTAGAGCTCTCTTTTTATTGTGTTCTGGGCAGAGTTCAAAAGGTAAAGTCCAATCCTGCCAATTACTTGTTAAGGTGAAAGTGGTGCAGAGCTGGCTTGACTGTAAGGCCAAGGTCACCAATCAGCAAAGAAAGAGCTCAGCTCAAGTAGACTGCAGGCACAGGGAGCACTGAGGGGAAGGTGTGCCATGTTTTCTTTCCAGAGATTCCCCGTCCTAATAGCCACTTTTTGATTTCTACTGATGAAAACCATCAAATTAACATAACGACATTACCCAGAAGCCATTGCGGTTGTTTCCTTCCAAAGTTCGGTGTGACTGAGGTTAGAGAATGTAACAGATTAAGAAAAAGAAAGGGAGAATTATCATATTTAATACTGTTTCCAAAGAAATTGACATAGTTCATGGAGCAGAGGAATATAATGCAATTTACTCCTCCATCCTGCTGAAAAGAGAAGGGGGAGGAATGTTAGAGGAAGTAGGGGTAGCAAACTATGAAGCACAGTAGTTTTGAAGATGATGTAGCTGCTACAAGGGCAACTCACACAGCACCTTCGTCTCTCAGCGTGGCCACAAATGAAGCTAGGTTAGTTGCCTATAAAATCTGGATGTGATCAGAATATTATTTCAGTGAAATTAAACTGGGGACAGTTCCGAGATAATAGATACATGAAGGTGTGAGAAAAGACCTTGATTACAGGGCCGGATCTGTGTCGTGCAAAATCAGACCTGCCGGTGGAGAACACCAGGGACAAGCACCTGAATTCCCTTCCCTCTATTACACACGTAGCAATTGCTATAACATTGAAGAAAATATTCATAAGTTCCTTTTCCTTTTGCTTCTTTATGCTCCACCGCCTTTTACCCATTTGTAGTTTATAGATGGAATGAAGAAATAAACTAGAAGGCAGATGGCAAAGAGTGAGGATGTTTCCTAGAGGCAGAATTGTGGAGTGGTCAACAGGCAGGTTGTTCTCATCAGGCAACTGAATTAATTCCTAGCTCTGCTTTTTACCAGCTGTATGACCTTCATAAAGTTTCTTAATTTTTTTTTTTTAGCTTCATCTGTAGAGTAGGAGTGTTTTCAGCGATGACAGGAGAAGAATAAAAACAAAATCAATTGTCACTAAGAGGATGGGTGGCAAAGAGAGCAACTAAATAGTTTTGTGTGAATTCAAAACTATCCATTGATAAAGGAAGGAATATACAGAACCAGGACTTGACTCTTATTTTTCCACTAAGCTTTATTTTCTCTAATAACAAGCTATGGAATTTACATGTAGACTTAAGTATTTTGTATGCACTAAATTACATTTCTTCATCTGGAAATTCTCCATTTGTGGTTTAGAGATGAAACAGAAAACTAAAAGATAGATGAGGGATGAACATGTTTCCTGGACACAGTATTCCAGATGTTTGTTATGGGTCAAATGGGCTACATGGTAATTTTTTTTAATTAGGAAGTGTCATTTAAACATAAGGCTATTCTTTTTTTTAATTTTATGTATTTGTTTTTAGAGAGAGGGGAAGGGAGGAAGAAAGAGGGAGACAAACATCAATGTGCAAGAGATACATCAATAGGTTTCCTCTCGCACACCCCCAACTGACCTGCAACCTAGGCTTGTGCCCTGACTGGGAATGGAACCAGCAAACTTTCAGTTCACAGGCTGGCACTCTATCTACTGAGCCACACCAGCCAGAGCTAAGACTATTCTTATTATGTGATCTCTTATAGTATTTAAGTATCCTTCTTCCCTTCCTTTCTTCTCTACCAATGTGGATGCTGGCAGAGATTTGAGTTGCTATAGCTTTATCATCACTTAAGCTAACAATTCATATAGGCAATATTATCCATTCTTGTGGATAATATAGGCCAGACAAATTCTTCCTTTTGATAGCACATCTATAGACTTTCTTTGATTAAAAAAATGCCATTATACTTCAACAGATAGAGACCAGAGGGAAAGGGGGAGGGAGATAAGGGAGGAAAGAAGGAGAAGGGCCTAGTTAAAGAGCAAGCATAAATGACCCACGGACATGGACAACAGCGTGAGGAGTAAGTGTGGGACCGGGGCAGGGTGGGCATGGCAGGGGAGACCAGAGGACGACAACTGCAGTAGAATAACAATAAAAAAAATAAAAGGAAAATAAAGTTTAAAAAACTTTCATTTTCCTTCCTTCCTTCCTTCCTTTCATTTCTTTCTTTCTAATTCAGGTCTAAGAATTACATTTACTCAAGCAATGAACTCTTTGGATAGTTAATGGTTACTTCACCAGAGTTTAGAACTTTCCAGTTACTGTTTTCATTACAATAAGTTTACGAGATGACTTTTTCTGGAAACGTGAATGGCATTTACCCAAGGTAGTAGTGATTCATTTTTGTTTATTTTTAGAAAAGCTTTTGTTTCATTATCTTGAAGCAAAAGATGGAGCCTGTAGAAAATCAGACAAATCTGATTTCAGAATACCTGAAGCTTTGACTAATCTACCTTAGACCACTAGATCCATTTAGGAGTCATATAATATTATTTATTTATGATTATGATTTATGTGGAACTTCCAGTGGGAGCTCTCCTGTGAGAAGCATCCTTGCACAGATAGTATTTATGTATCAGCACTGAACTGTTAGCTTCTCACATTGTAGTTTTGGGTTCTTATATTTCCTTCAGAGGAGACCTAAAGCCCAAAGCTTGACCATGGACAATGGTCGAGGATTCCACGACTCATCTGAGAAAGTAACAGGGTTAATTTCAATGCCTGGCCAAATTTTAATTTTGGTACACTCTTCTTTCTCTTCAAAGGATTCCATGGAGAGGATTTTTTGTGTTAAATTGTCTTGTTCTTGTTTAGCTGCAACTGTTAAACAGCTTCCTCATTATGGTCTCTCTCCACATGGTAAATACCTATTGAAAACTGAGTAAGAATTATAATATCAGAAGGGAGCAAAAAACAAAACAAAGACAAAATGAGAGAGGCAGTAGGGATGCAAATTGAATGTGTGGGTGAGTCTTCTAGGGTTGATGTTCAATATACACTTGGAAGGCAATAATGACCTCAGTTATTTTTAGAAAATCTTATTTTCTTCTCCTTTGTGGGTGTCATTCAAAACTCCATAGAGCAGCCCTGGCTGGTATGGCTCAGTGGATTAAATGCTGGCTTTTGAACCAAAGGGTTGCTGGTTCCATTCCCAGTCAGGGCACATGCCTGGGTTGTGAGCCAGGTCCCCAGTAGGGGGAGCATGCGAGGCAAACAGACACTGATGTTTCCCTCTCTCCCTCCCTTCCCTCTCCCTTCCCCCTCTGTAAAAATAAATAAATAAAACCTTTAAAAAAACACAAAATACCACATGGAATAGTATAACTCTTAGCCCTTGATATAAACGATCCCTCCATTAGTCCCACGCTTGCAGGGGTGTCCAACCCACAGCCTGCAGGCTGTGTGTGGCCCAAGATGGCTTTGAATGTCGCCCGATGCCAAATCATAAATTTACTTAAAACATAATGAGATTTCTTTTGTGTATTTAATGTGTTTGTATATTTAATGTGTAGCCCAAGTCAACTTTTCTTCTTCCAGTGTGGTCCAGAAACTATAAAAGTTTGGGCACCCCCTGCTGAGATCACCCACCCTACCACCTACACCCTTCCTCAAGGAGTAAGGAACCTTTGGCAGTCACAGAGCTAGCCCTATTCAGGGCCCTTACCACCCCTTCTAGTCTGTGACCCAGGGTCAGAGGACCCCAAAATTCCCAGTCCAAGTGGCCCTGAGTCTGCTTCCAGGATCTGGAAGGAATTCTTCCCTGGGTCTGTTCTTTTAAGGGCAAACTATAGCACTGACGTGCACATGTCTAGTCCAAAGAGGTAGCCACGGTTGCAGTTGTTTGCATGAGGTACATTAAACTTAGATGTGCAGCTTGAGGGTGTCCACATGGATGTAAGTCTTTTTACAGTGCTGACTGAGCCAGGGCTTGGAGGAGATGGGAGGAAGCCCAGGGGTCAGGTTTGGGATTGAGCTGGGAGCCAATTCTCTTTGTGATACTATGTTCTGGTATAGAATTCCAAATGGCCTTAGAATTTAAAAATTTAACCTGGCCTTACCAGGTCATTATGAAGATATATTATCAAGGTGGGAGGATAAAATATATTTTATTATCAGTTTATTATATTGATTTAAAATGGTAAAATATTTATTATAGTTTATAGAACTCTATTTGTATTCTTGCCCCAGGCTCTGGAAACAAGGCTGGCATGCAATGTGGTCACACTTTCTCTTAACATTTCTTTCTCTTTTTAGTGAAAAAAATAATCTTGGCACAACAACAGTATTAAAGCTTTATCATTTCATTACAGTGACAATCTGAAAAAAAAAAAGTTGTTCAGTTTACTTTCTTGCCAAGGTGCTGTGTTCCAAACTGTACTAATAATTCTTTCCAGCAGTATTGAGGCTCAGAATGCTGTCCCTGCCCTGTGAACTAAGGGATTCTACATGAGCTCCCATCCTTACTTCCCTGCATGTCCTCACCACACCCCTTTTCCAAGCTGATCATAGGAGCCATTGAGAGCATGCCTGCAAAACACCTGGGAGGCAGTAAAAGCCACACAGTTATAGAGCATCATTGTTATTCTCATCTCTCAGTGTCACCTCCCTTCCCCTGCAAATTCCCTAAGCCATTGCCAAAAAGATGGCCAATCAGTCTATTTTGTGACTAGCCATAAAGTAAAACTTTTGTATATGTGATCTCTTCCTTTTCTATTTTTCCACAACAAAGCATAGACCGTGCAGCTGAGATTATGGAAGAGAAAAAAATAATAATAGTTAACATGCACCGGGCTCCAGTGAGCAGGTGTGGCCCAGGCACTCTCATGATGTATGTACAGGGATTTGTACCATATTGGAGTTGGAGAAATTGAGGTTGAGAGAGTTTGAGGAGCTTTTCAAACCCAAGAATTCTTACTTCAGTTTTGCCCATCTAAACGCTCCACAATACTGCCTCCAGGTTATCAGACTGCTTCTCCTTCTGACTTGAACAAAATCACCTTCAGTAGCTTCTGCCTGCTGTTTTTTAAAGCTATTACTGGCCCCAGGAGAACTTGAAGCTTTACAAATGTAAACATCATTATCAAGTATCATTATTATTATTTTCTTAGCTTCGCTATGGCCCCTTGTCAAACTAAATTGAAATATACTAGCCTTTGGTCACTATGCATTAGACGGTTAGTATTTTGGCCAAGAAATGCCATTAGGGTAGAATAGGCTTGAGCATCGCAGAGTATAAATCACAGATTGCCTTATTTAGCCTCTAGATTTTTGACTAAGAAAGCCAGTATTCAAAGACATGAGTATCCAAATAAGTATTCAGCATCCATCATTTTTCTTTCTCACAAGTATGACTGTAAAAACGTAGTATAATCCTGTTTTAATACTAATACATAGGTATAGACAATGCAAACCTATTTCATATAGAGATTTATTGAAATTACCATTGGCTCTTGGTTACATGAGGACAAGTATAATAAAGTATAGAAAAGCACTGTTTTTTTTTTCATAGTGTTTTAGAGTTTTCTTAAGATATACTCATTCATTTAATAACCAGGAATGTCACAAAGGAATCTTATTATTTGATACCTTTCAGGAACTTGCCTTTTTAAAATTATTTACTCACTTTAAAATAAAATGAGTCAAATAAACTCCTTGAAGATGAAGACTCATCAAAGTCACATAACTTCCACCCAAATCAAATAGACTCTGAGAATGTGTGAAAACTGTTCCTTGTCCTTGGTGCCATTCTAAATGCAATGAAGTCATCCTGGCAGCCACCTCACTCCACAGTTCCCACCTAATCGTTTTCATTTACTAAAGTGCATTGGCTCCTACTAAACAGAAGCTACACGCAGGGGCTATAAGGCAGGGGCCCTCTCACAACTTTCTGTGATAGCTCTAGTAACTTCTATTGTATGTCGATAACAGCTTCATTTGTCACATGCCCACTGAAAGGAACTTATTCCTTGTACTCAGATTGGGTGGGATAAAAGCCAAGAACTTCCAGTGTGCACTGCGGATGTTAAGATACAATACAAATCAGCAACATACAAGGGCAGATAGGAAATGTCAGAGTATAAATCCCCAAGGAAAGCGATGCGGCTTTCATCTAAAACAGAAAGTGATTTTTTTTTTTTTTTTAACTCTAGGCTAGGGACTATGACTGCCCTGTTTGGCTCATCTGGTTTGTAGCTGAAAAGGCATAAGAACTTGCTGGTAATTGGAGGTCAACAATAGACAGAGATGAATGTCCTCATATGGAAGAAGGGGGAGTCAAAGTTCAGTTAAGCATAGGGCCTATGAAACATCAAGCTATGCCACGAAAAGTGCTGGAGGACAATGCTACCTGTAGTGGCACTGATGCTGGGGGACTGCTAGGAGCGGGGTATGGACACCTATTGCTTAGGTAGTACAAGTCCTTTCTGATGACTTGTCGAGCGCTAAGGCGCTATTTATTGCTACGTCCTCGAGTTACCCTGCCCTGTCCGGGACCATGTTTCTCTGGCTGGGAAATCTGACTTTGCACTGATGTTGGAAACTGAGCACAGAACTGTGAACTAAAGAAAGATAAAACATTTCTGTGTTAGACTTTTGAGTAAGCCTGGGGCTAAGGGGTAGGGGACTTCTGAGTCTCGTCCTGTTTGACAGATACACAGCTTACCTAGAAGAATGATTAGATGCAGTGTAGGATCCTTAAGGGGAGTGTTAGTGTCTTGATCCCTTCCAGGCCTAACAAAGTGCCTGGCATATGACAAGGTCAGTATGTACTTGTTGAATAAATGAAGAAATGAAAGAAAGACCGATTAAATTACTATTATTAAATATGTGAAGACACCTGCTGATGTCTACCTTTCTCTACATTATATTGAGACATGCTTTCTTTAGTACGAGAAACTGGCTTATGCGAGACATTTAAATGATTTTATCTGGGATGGCCACCAACGAACTATCAAATTTTCAAAAAATAATTTAATACTGTAATGTCAGGACAAAGGGTGAGTATGATTTGATTTACAAAGCTTCACTGTGTATACATGTTACAAACATGTCTATTATATAATACAAGTTATTTTTAAAATTAAGAATGGAAAAACAAATTCACCATGAAATGATGTTCAACGTTTTTTGTTGTTGTTGTCGTTCTGTCTTTCAGGTAAGTGAAAGATACCTTCCGAAGTGTTCCTCAGAAACTGTGCAGGCGGCAGAGTTCTCTTAGAAGAAAAAGGAAGGCAGGGATCCTTGAAATGGTAATATTTCAGCTTTTCCATATATACAGGAAGCATCTCTCATGGCCAACCAACAAAGCTATTGTTGTCTCTGGTATGGTTACACCTGCTTTTTTCACTGTAACTTGCTATGGCTTAAATCTCAAGGCCTACAGGAATTGTGTGTTTTTATGTATTTGCATTTGAGTGCCACTCTTATCCTAACTCAAAGTTTCTGCAGCCCGCCCTCGGCAGAAGGCTCATTATATATGAATTGCTTCAAATTGAAATGCCATTTTAAACAGATCTGACAATAACAGGTACACAATTTAGTCTAAGTAGTATATGAAAACAACATAATAGTATAAGTAAACATATATTTGTGACTTTCTTTTCATAAGCTTCTTCCTCTCAATTATGAAGTGCCTTATTTTTTATGTTATTGGCAGTGTTATCTGTTTAAAATATACTTGTAATCTGTTAGGCAGCCAGTCTAATTGCTAAGACAGTTGGAATGTACTAAGGACTTTATTGGTGATACAATTTAGGTTATCAAGTTAGCTTCTTGAGAACTGGTAACTGATAAAAAAATTTTATTTACAACACTTCAACATATATAACACTTGAATTTATAGTGTAAGGTCTAAAAACACTTTGCATGAGAACAGAAGGAAAGAAAGCAGATACACCAAAGTATTCAGTTAAAGATTTATGAGATTATATTATCATAGCAAATTTTAAAAGCATAATTTGCTAAATGCTCCCAATTAATTCAAAGACTCAATTTATAACCAAAACCTAAGGCGTTTTTTTCTATTTTCAGTCACAAAACTGGCATTGATGAGTTATTAGTATTTGGGGATTCCCTACTGAATATTCTTTTTAAATAAGCTTTCTTTTTCTATCTAAAATAAATCACTCAATTGCTGAGTAGGTATTTACAGCTTCTTAGGAAAAATTTAAATTGTTCTAAAGGTTACTGCAGAGTTAGCAATACAATGCTCAGTAATTTTTAATATTCTGAAAGATGGCTCCAAGTTTCCACATGCTGATCAGAACATAAATGAGTACAGTGAAATATAAGTCACCTCCTATCAAACGTGTATTTAGAAGCAAGATAGAGATAAATACAATCAAAGCTAATAAGAAATGGACCCTGCTTTCAAGAGTTCAGCATTTTAGGAGGAGACAAGACATAGCAGATATTGAATAACTTTATAATGAAAGAATTTTAAAAGTATTATCATTTTTAAATATAGGAATATGTATAAAAATGAACTCCTAAAGCGTCATCTCAGTTTGAGAAACTATGAAGTGATTATTTTTAGTTTTTGTAATTTATTCACCTATTTCTTTTCTGAGCAAAGAGTGTTACATCTATCCCTATGAAAAATGGTTTTAGGCTAGAGATAGAAAACAATAAAAAAAGAAAAAGAGTAAATAAATAGGGAAAAAAAGTGGGATTATGCAGGTTGTTAAGATAGTTTGTTATTGCCTTGTAGGAAAGTAATAAACTCAGTGATAGAGTATTTAAATGTTTTTATTATAAATCATACTAGCAAATGTATCATTTAGCAAATTATTTCATTAATTTTTGTCAGATTTGGTAACAGGAGCCACGGCTACAAAGGTAACTCCTCCCGTGGTGCTGTGCAAACAGAGGGCAGTAAACACAGCAAGCAGTGTGAGCACACCTGCCTCATCCCCCAGCCCCGGGCTGCATTTGAGCCTCTGCCCTCAGGGGTAACTGGTAGCCTTCACAGAAGTGAGCTGAAGGAAACAGCAGTGAGTGAGTCTGCAGGAGCTCCCTTCCACCTGACCATTCCTAAAGGTTGGCTCATGTAGAAGACTGTGAATTAGAGGTAGGAAGGGAGAGCCGTGGGAAAAATCCATGGATGCTGAAAAGAAGAGTCAGAAAATGCAGCTCTTCAAGAGCTCTCTCGCACTCTCTCTCTGTCTCTGAAATTTCTTTTCACTTCTCAACACTGATTTATGTCCAAACATGCCTCAAAATGTGTCTCTCATTTTCTTAGCCTATGAGCATCACCTACTGTCTAAGGCTTCTATTACACAAAGGAGTATCTTTTGACAACCTTGAATTCTGGAGAAAAATCAGCTATTAATATGAGAAGCACATCTAACGTCATAATTTCATTTATTTAGGCATTTATTTATACCCTGTCTTATTTTCCAAAGGACCCAAAGGGTCAGGTGGTGTGGTAAACAGTGATCCTACCTTCACATAATGTTTGATAGACTGAGCGTAACAATACTGTAGCTTTGATTTGGGGATATTCTCCCTGAGCAGGGTGATCAGTTACATAATCCAATACATAAATTCAATTAAAAAATGTGCATGATAATATGTTGAGCAGAAAGATAATAAAATATAACCCCTGCCTTCAAGGACTTTATAGCTAAAACTCCTTACTGCCTTCTTTTGGTCGATGTCTGGTGGTCCAATCTTTAGTCACTTAACCGATACCCAAAGTTATCACTTAATCAGATAACTGACAACCACATTTCGTACCTCTTCTACAGACCAAGAAGGAAGCTCGCTCCTTTAGCACAGGAGCCTTCCTCTGAAAGGCAGGTGAAACTGGCTTTGGCTGAAACAGGTCAGAGGAGATGTCTGTGTTAACAGTATAGTTGTATAAAATATTTTGGCCTCTTCACTAGCTTGAATAATCAGGACATGGCAATTATAGTATTTGTTTCATAGGTATGATAATCATGTTATGACATTTTTATGCCTCATTCACTGTTATGATTTGAACAGGTTCATGCCAAACACTGGTTTATAGAGTTTTAACGGTGTCATGGTATCATGAAAACAAGGTAGAGTGACACGATTGTATGCAGAGTTCAGGATGTTGCAGTCATATATTATTATTATGACATCTAAAAAAGACTATGTAATTATAACATAAGATTACAAAACCAAGAAAGTTATAATATTAGATGACAGTTGACACAAATTGGTTTAGACTTTGAGTTTTCACTGAGTTTGCTAATGGAGAAAAATTAAGAAAAAAAAAAGGTTTCTTTAACTCAGTGTATAAACTAGAGAACTGCATCATCTTGCTTTTCTTTTGTGACCAAAAATTTCTGATTTTCCTGTGTATACGCTCATTTATTTTCTGTTATGCTTTGTCTGATAGTCCTGTTCCCAGCACTTCCTTAATTAAAGTGGTATCGGTATCAGAGCCTATTGCAAGTAGTCATAATTCTAAAATTAGTAAGGAAACATTTTTTCGAGACTGCATGGACTTCCACAGAAATTGGGGCAATATACTTTAGGTATTTGAATCTGGCTATTTCACAATCAACACGTACTAACTTAGGAATTCATAGTACCAGGATGTGAACATTTTCTAGTCTTCAATTTATGCCTCTGAAAACAATAGTCTCCCTCTCAAAGGAAAAAAATAACCTCTTCTGAAAAGTAAATTAAAGGCGAAATCAAGTTGGTAGAGTTCAAAGGCTGCATGCAGCATCCAGTTCAGATACAATTTTCAAAGAATGAATTTTAATGCACACAGCCCTATTAGCACAGGATCAGATTTCTAACAAATTGATTGGACATGCAAAAAGAGTCTATGTCCTAGATTTAAAGTCATTATACAGTCTTAAACACAGCTGTGCAGCAAGCCTTTCATTCTAGATGGACATGAGCAAATTGAATGGTTCTGAAAGTGATTGGCTGGTGGATTTTCCACAGTACAATTTTCAATAATGACAAATTTAATGAAATCACTATTGTATTATTAGCAAGAAAATGTGTGTCCTATTTTGTATAACCATCAATGACTTAAGTGTGCACAAGAGTATGAATGCAAGAATATTTAAATAGATCCAGAGGCACCCATAATGCTTTGGTTGAAGAGGGGTATTTGCAGCCAGATTTGCCATTATCCTCATTCAACCAAGAATAAAAATAATCCTATAATTTATATTATTTATATTTATATTTATACCTTACCCAAATTATTTAATTCTGGCTTCTTGCTATCTCTAATCTTGTCCTGCAAATGTTCATTTCATTTGAGTATATGATACTTGTATATTTTAAGTTTAAATGTGTCCCTATATATCCAAGAATATATGCTCACATAAGCATTATACACTCAAAAATGTTGCATATGTAAACAATTAAATGTGTATCATTGCTTCATGTGTGGCCTATACAAATGTCAAGAAGGAAAACAGTACTTTCTTTTTTTATTCTAAATTTTGTGCCATATGAGAGTTGGGACAGAATAATGTACATTATGTCAAGTGAAATTTTAGTAAATAATATAATATTAGTGAAAGGCAATGCATAGAAAATGAAGAAAAATAATTTCTCCCAAAATTCAGTCCTAATACCATCTCGTTACAGTGTAAATGAATTATAAGCTGTTTATTTTTTGTTGTATAGCTTTATATTTTGTATTTATGATTTATATAAAATATAAATAAATATATACGGGATACACACACACACACACACACATATAAAATCTATGTGGTCACGTGTGATGAAATTGCCAAACACCTTTGACAGTGACCAAGCAGTAGGTGATCCTAGGGAAGCCTTGTACAAATCCCTGGAAAAGGGGGTCCAGGAGGTGAAAGTTTTCCCTACTGTTGTGGAAAATTTTCTTGATTGAACCAAAGAGTTAAAATAAAGAAAAAATTTGGAAAAGTAGAAATAGTTGTTTTATAGTTCCCTGTAATCAAACCAGAGATTTATATATCCTTTTTCCTTTTTAGTAAGAAGAACCTATTCTGACCAATTAATATAATTAGTTAATAAATAACTCCAGTTTTATGCCTTGAGGAACTTAGCTTCAGGACAATTGTAACAGCAGGCAGTTAGAAAAGACATGGGCATCTATCAAAGAGCCTTACTGAAAGTTAACCAACAGAAGCTAATCCTCTTAAGCTGTGTTATAAATCTAGATCAACATCTTAGATCACTGGTTTATAAAAAAAACGGTAGGAAGTTATGAGCTTTTGTTGAGTATTGTAGAGAACGAATGTACTTTTTTTACTCTGAAGGATAGCAGATGTTTGTTTCATGTCAACAGAAATTTCTACAAAATGTTATGAGTAATAAATTTGATCAAGAAAATTATAGGCTAGATTTTAAACTTCTTTCAAAAGTGATTTAAAATTTAAGATATATTAGTATGATCAAGTAGAAGAACAATTTAGTTTACTTTAATAAACATTTATTGAATTTCTAATGCGTGCCAAGTAATCTCTTAGGGATATAAAGTTGAGTATGGTTCTTGCCTTTGAGGAACAAACTTATATTATGGAAAGACTTCACCCACAGGTAAACAGATAATTTTATAAAATACAGCTGTAGTAGGGCACAGGGATTCATGGATGCTGGAAGAAGTTCTGAGGTTCATCAGGTAGGAAAAGAAGGAAAGGATGTTCTCAGCAGAGAAAAAAACATCATCTCCTTGTGTTTAATTGTCCAATTATGCTGTATGTCATAAGTACAATCTGAAAAATGACTGGTGTATTCTACCCTATATTTTAACCCCCTTGCTTCTTGTGTTGTCCTTGATGCTCCATATTCCTTTTGGACTTTTTAAAAATGGAACAATGGGAAAGAAGTTAGTGGCTTGCTGTGTTCTTGTATAATCTCCCTGATAGTGTTCAGTTTCCTTGTCCTTTCAGAAATACTAGGGATGGAACAGAAGCTGTGAATTCAAACTGTTTGTCTATATAAATTAACCATTCACCATCTACACACTTACAAGCTCTTGAAAGGCAGGAGATTCTAAGGAGGCCTCCTAAATCTCTTCCTTCTTTTTATTGGTTCCATTCGAACCTCAGAAAGAGAGTAACATTAATAACTTTTACTGTTAAATAGTGTACTTACATGTGCTGAATACAGTGCCATGCTCCTTCCATGGAATGTCTTATCTAATCCTTAACAGCTTCCCAAGAGGCAGATACGACTTTTCCTGTTTTATACATAGAAAAGAGAGGCACAGAGAGGTTAAGTAACTTCTCCAAATTCATCACCTACTCAGTAGTGGAGTCAGTGTCTAAACCCAGGCAGTCAGATTCAGGGACTATACTCTCAAACCTCATTCAATACTGGTCCCTTGTCTGCTATCCATTTCATAAATATTTAATATGTCTACAATATACAAGACATTTGTGGGGATTTTTTATGACATAGCCTTCATAGAATTTAGTGCACTTTCAGTTTATTATTTCATTTTAATCCTCAACACATTTCTATTAGGTAGGCCAGCCAGAATGCAGAAGTTCATAGATAAAAAAATAAAACCCAAAGGACCTGAATTGATCAATGTTTTCACAATTGTGTAGCAAGAAGGCACAAGCATGAATCTTTTGATCCTAGTCTACAGTCCTTTCAGGCTGGAAAAATGTATAATGCTAGACCCATCATTGTAACATACGAGGGGGGATCTGATTATGTAAGTGACACATACAAAGTCATAGGATGAGTTAGTGAAAGACCCAACACTAGAACCAAATCTCTAAGTAGCTAGTCCAGGCCTTTCCCTCAACCACATCATTTGAAAACCTTAAGCAGATTTTGTGGTAGTTTTTATTTCCATTGCTAATAGCCTTGACTAGGTTAGAGGCTGCTCCAAATGTTTCATTGGGTTTGGGTAAAATAGAAAGCTTAAAACTCCAAGTCATCATAAAAATTATAACAATAGCAGACATTTGTATACAGTAGAGACTTTTTAAAATTACTGCCTTCTTATAGCAATTAAATCATTGTAGGGACATCATGAAGCATTATGGTGCTTCTATTTTTAAAGATAGATGTCTGCACATACAGCTGATTATATGTAGTGATGAGAAATCTGTTGTTTCCTTCTAACATCATTAAGTACTCATTTTCTAATCTCATACAACTTTCTATTTTCTTCCACTAAACTTAATCCTTTTTGGGTCGTTAGAGAGGCACCACACCAAAGTAGGGGAGAGCACGGACCAGCTCATTTAGCTTCACCACTTCAAATTACGTCATGGCTGCCAAATTACTTAAAATCTCTTGGCCACAGTTTCCTCATTTTTAATACAGAAAGGGCAAAAGTAGGTTTACAGTTGTAAGAACATGAAACACAATTTATTTTGTATTATTATTTCTTAATCATTATCTTATTTTTCATATGAACAGCTGTAAACCTACTTTTGTCCCATCCTGTATATGAATAATCATTCTTAAGTAACAGAGTATGTGGAATATGTTGCCTACCATATAATAAGTGTTCAATTAATAACATCCATTAAAAAAAAAAGGGAAATCTTACCTTTTGTGACAGCATGATTAGACCTGAAGATTATTGTGCTAAGTGAAATAAGCCAGTCAGAGAAAGAGAAGTACCATATGATCTCACTTATATGTGGAATCTAATAGGCAAAATAAACTGACAAAAGAAATAGGAAGAGGCATCAACACAGGGAACAGACTGACCGCTGTCAAAGGGAATGGGAGAGGGAGGACTGGGTGAAAGAAGGTGAAGGGATTAGCCAAAGAACATTTAAAAAAAAAAATAGTGCATACTATTATTATCACCAGCATATAACTTTTACTCAACAGTCAATCATTTATTCATTTATAATAACTTATTCAGGATCTTAAACCGACTGTTATTTTGCAGAAGGTACAGTTTGTTATTAGAAGCCATATTTTACTGTCGTATACTCCTTTTCCTTCTACAGAGTTCCTTCTCCCAAGCTAGTAATATGATGTGATATAAAACATGCAGATATGGAGCCAGACATATCTGAGTATTAAATTTGACCTTGGCACTGAATTGCTGTATGTCTGTTGGTAAGGTGATTAATTTCTCTGAGTCTCAGTTTTCTTACCTGAGATAAGAATAACAACGGTGGTGGTAATTTATGACTATTGTGAAAATTAGATGAAATGAGATGTAAAAAAAAATACATAGCACAATACATGGCTCATGATAGATTTTTTGCATATATCGGTGACTTCTTTTTACCTTCTTGCATATTGAGCATACATTTCCTTTATTTTTTCTAACCAAAACGTATCACAGGCTTTTTAATTATAGCAATGTATAAAAAACCTAGTGAAACTCCAATGTAGAGTCCTTTAGTCTGTAGGGAAGGGAGACACTTTAATGATAATTAAAGATTTAAAAGAAAGAAGATGGAGCCGGCTTCTGGTCACCCTGTAACTTACTCCAGCCATATTAGGCAACTCACTATTCACCCCTCTTTCAAGTCACTAAAAAACTGGATTATGCTCTCTCCTTTTCTCAAAATATATGCCTTATTTTTATCTTTCTTTTTATCTTTCCTATGATTTTCTTCTCCTTCACGAAGATCCTTTTTAAATGCTACCTGCTTTGACAAAGCATTGCCAATCACCCAAACACACATATACGCAAACAGTGACACAGCCACACGGACCTCAAATTTACAGCTACCTAAACTTAACCCCATGTGAGAACAATCATTCTAAAGTGCACAACTTAACCAGAACCTTCCGAGCATCATTAACATCATGATCTGGGACAATCGTCACGGACCACGGTTTCCGGTCAGTGCAGTGAATGGCTGTCAGCCCTCACCTCTGTTGGTGCGTTACCTGCCTCACACAGCTTCTGACCTTTTCTGGTTTGCTTCTACTAATCTATCAGAGGCTGAGAAGCTAGAAAACTAGACTTTAAAAGAATTGCAAATTTAAAAAGTCAATAAAGTTTCAAATACATCCCTAAAAGCCTTAATGCAGGGTGTTGGGATAGATATTTCTGGCTTTCCCGAGGCTTTTATCAGACATCTGACAAGCTGGACCTTCTGGATAAGTGGGGAGTTACTGTATTTAAATCCATTAATGTCTACTTTATGGAAGCACAGAGTAAAAGAAACAGATATAAACAGAGTATAAATGAGAAAGTAAAAAGAAACTCACCAGGACTATTTAAAATATACGGCAACATAAAAACATTGTATATATCCAGCTTTTGCATTATGGACTTGAGAGTTAAAACGCCCAGCAGATAAGAATAATGAACAAATTGCTAGATTATCCTCTGCTTACATGTCAAATAAAACCAGTGAATTATTTATTTATTTGCCTAGCAGTTACTGCCTTGATTATGGGCCATTGGTGACCGTTACTAAATGAAATTTTGTTTTCATTTCCCAAAACAATTTTTAATTCCATAAATCTTGCATTTCTCATTAAAGAGGTTAGTTTTACACATGCCTGATCAACAAATATGATCAAGGCCTGCAGTGAAACCTTAAAAGCAATGTGGAAACTTTAGAACAAAAACAACAAAAGAATAATTCATGAAGTTTCTCACTGTTTTTCCCTGATGAGCATATTTGTCTTTAAATGTATGTTATTAGAAAATTAAGAACAGTGTTAAGATAGATTTGCTCTCCACTGAGAATAGTAATAGTAATTTATATGTATATAAGCATTTTATGGTACATAAAATGTTCGCATTTAGATTACTTTTTATATAATTAGATATTACCCCATTTCATAAAAGAGAAACTGGACACAGAACTGCATTAAAATCTTGACTCCTCTACCAACAGGCCATGTGACAGGACACCTTACCTTACTTGACATTCTGGAAAAAATTGTGAGGCAAGTGCTAGGTACACTATAGGCACTCAATCAATATGATTTTGTTTCCCCTTACCATTAAAATTTTTTGTTTTACGAAGATTCTAGCATTTGTATAAGAAAACAAAACATTGAGTTATTTTATAAAGTTCAATTGCCCTAATGAAAATCAACAGTATTTAAAAATATGCTGAATTTATGTTAAGACATGCTCTCATAAATGAATATCTCAGATTTTAAAAGACATTTTATTATCCATTATTTAGAGCAATGCAAATTTATTTTGATTTGGGATGGTGAACACACAATACAGTGTACAGATGATGGGTTGTAGAATTGTGTACCTAAAACCTGTATAATAACAAAATTTAAAAATACAAATAAAAATAATTTAAAAAGTCAGTTCATGTTCCATTTAAAACAGACAAACAAACAAAGAAGCCAGTCCTGGCCAGGTAGATCAGTTGGTTGGAGCATCATTCAGATAAGTCAAGATCGTGGGTTCCATCCCCAGTCAGGGCACATAACAAGGGTTAACCACTGAATACATAATTAGTGGAACAACAAATCAACATCTCTCTCTCTCTCTCTTTTCCTTCCCTTCCCCTCTCCTAAAATCAATAAAATTGAAAAAAATTAAAAATTAAACAAAAAAATTGACTTTGGCTGTGCCAAATATATGTCAATGTATCAAGTGGCAAAACTATTTTCACTGTTCATGTTAATTTAGAGAAATACAGTATGTGAAATGAAAAAAACAATCTAGTGAGAGTAAGAAGACCTGGCTTCTAGTCATGAGCCATGTTATTGGGAGAATTTGGGCAAATTATTAGACTTCTCTGGTTTTCAGTTTACTCACCTATAACTTGTAGAATTTGAAATAAATAATTTCTAAGGTCTTTTCCTCATATTAGGAGACAAAATTCTCAAACTATATTCCAAAGAACAGAAGTTTTGTTTTGCTTTTAAGATTTTATTAATTTTATTTTTAGACAGAGGAAAAGAGAGGGAAAAAGAGAGGGAGAGCAACATCGATGTATGGCTGCCTCTTGTGCGCCCCCTACTGGGAACTTGGCCTGCAACCCAGGCATGTGCTCTGATTGGTGAATCGAATCGGCGACCCTTTGGTGCACAGGCCAATGCTCAATCCACTGAGCTACACTGACCAGGGCTAAAGAACAGAAGTTTGATGAGATATTAGGTTTTATTTTTTTAAAAGGCAATGCTTCAATAAATTTGAGATGTACTAAATACTAACTCTTCTGTTAGATAATTCACAATGCATAGTAACATATTAAAGTCTTTGAAATATCCTATACTACAGACATCCTGATTAACTTCAGCACTGATTAAGGTTATCATTAATTAATTAAGGTCAACATTCCCTAATCTTTTTGAAACATAAAACCTTTTTTATGGAGGGGGCAAGGGTGCGGTATGATTAAGAACTACAAAAGACATCTTAATCTTTCAGAGAATAGGTATTAGGTAAAAGAGCATGCTGTTTAAAACAGAGACTTTACAATTTTTTCCAATTTTTCTGAAATTCAAGCTACATATGGAAATATAATAAAAATACAAGCCTGTATAAGTAGATGAGATTAACTACATGTGCATATAAGTAGACTTGGGTTTTCAGTATTCTCATCTCTCCCAGACCTCCACTACACAGCCAAGAGAATTCTGACATAATTTTGGAACAATGATCACATTTTAGAGCCAATGAAATCTCCTCTGAAGAAGCTCTTCATGGTGGATAGCTTGGATAGCATCCTTGCAGTGAGGACATCCAACTTTGTCCTACTTGCTCTCTTTGATCCTCTATGCCTTTGCTTCTTCAAGCATACCTTCACTCATTCGTAAAATGGAGACATAATTACCCATCTCACAGCTTCATTGTGGGTATTAATCGAGATAAAAAATGTAAAAAACACTTGTCAAAGGATAAAGTTCTATGTAAATGGAATTACTAATAGAATCAGTACTCAATAAATATTTCTAAAATTACTAAATATTTTATATTTCCTAAAGTAACAAGTTGAGGAAAACAGGAATTTCTGCAGAATTGTAGGACTAGAAGGACTGTAATTAACTGTTCCCCTGGCTTCGGTTTGCAAATAAATTAAAAAGGCACAGAGAAGCTACATAGGCTTTCTCATGCCACACAGCTGGTAGGGATAGAACCAGTGTAATGAGCTGATTTCTTCCTGGCACAATCACATTGGCTGAGTTTTTGTATGGCAGAGTATACCTGCACCTTCCTCATTTTCATAGTAAGTCAAATATTTCAGCCATTAAAAAAATCATGCTTATTCTAAGGAGGGCAAACCGATCATGGCCCTTAAAATATTCCTGCTTCCTTTTCTTTATTTTAAAATTTAGTTTCTGTATTTCTGTCATTAAACTGCATTTTTCTCATTTACATAATTTTCTTAAAAAAAAAGTCCTTGCCAGTTTTTTTTTCTTTCATTTTCTGTCATTTCTCTACTCTTTTTGGTGTCAAGCTATGATTTTATACTCTGCATATTTTTATATACTAGATATTTTTTCAATTTATGATAAAACCAGAAAGTGATAGACTATGAAAGTGGATTCTACCCAGGTTATTTATCAACTATGTATATTTTATTTCCTTAATCTAGTTAGGTTTTTGGAACATAAAGATGTACAACTTGTTGTCAGTGGATAATTCAGTTATAAATAAGTCACATAGAATTTCAATTTTGTAACTGTAGTACAAAGAACATACTGATACCATCTCAGGTTTATTTCTCAGTGTTACTAAAAATAGAAAATTTTACAATAAAGGAAAACTGAATCTCAAGAGACATAGGTTGATTTGAGAATATTAACCTGATGGTGCAGGTTGTGACGACTGAAATATGTTAGTATCAGAAATTCTTTCTTTTGAAATCTAGATAAATGATCTTTTTGACTTTTTAAAATATTTTTTGCTTTCTATAGAAAACCGA